>CM076573.1:376223124-376364261 GCA_034641835.2 Pinus albicaulis | reverse complement strand
AGTGATTGTAATGTTCCCATTTTTGGTATCACCCGGTGATGGGCTAGGAGTGGACTGTAGTTAGGAGCAGAAGGTGTCACATGCAGCGTATTGGTGCTTACTGGGCTCTTGTGGAGCTGTGAGGAGTTTTGAGGAGTTTCTCATGGTGTCTTAGAGGCATTCGCTTGATATACTCCACCATCCTAAGGCTTACTATTTCGATGCATTCCGATAATCTCGAATTTTGAGTTATTTATGGGCTTAATTTCAATTATTATGCCTTAAGGTGGTATTCTAAGAATACACGATGGAACACCTTAGTGTAATAGCTCATTGAACCGGACGAGAGACTCATACATGGGAAACAGAGCAGATTTCAGCACCTGGAGAGGTGGTAGGTCCCTTTAGGGAGGGTAACAGCTCGAATATTTTATAATATTTTAATAAAAGGGAAAAGTGCTCCATAAATAAAATAATAATAAAATAATGCTCTAGAAGGCTCCAAGGGATCTATAAAAGGAGGGAGAGCTATCTCATTTGGGGATGGTTGATTTGATATTGATATTGAGAGCTAGACTGGGTTCTTATCAAAGTGACGCCCTGTATTGTTTAGCTTGCTTTTCTATGAAGATCGTTTTTTACCAGTGCAAATCGAGTGTCTGGAGTCTCCATCTCACCTTGGCTCGGGGACTCCCGAGTGCCCGCCGAGCGTTTCTTCTCCGCCTCTGGGGCAGGACGGTGTAGTTTCTGTGAGATTTGCAGGAGGAGCGCTCCCTTTTCGAGATCGCGGCGAGTTAGGGCAGCAGGACGCAGATCCGTGAGAGAGCAGGGGACTGCACATCTGATAGGGGAGGACGCAGATCCGGATAGGGGAGGACGCAGATCGCGCAGATCCAGCAGATCCAGGTAGAGAGGACGCAGATCCAGCAGATCCAGGTAGAGAGGACGCAGATCTGGATAGGGAGGACGCAGATCCAGCAGATCCAGCTAGGGAGGACGCAGATCCAGAGAGAGAGGACGCAGATCTGGACAGGGAAGACGCAGATCCAGCTAGGGAGGACGCAGATCTGATGAGCAAGGGTGTTGTGTGGGATTTTGGCAGCGTTTTTCAGTGTTTCCAGCCCTGAGGAGTTTTGTTATCTCATCCGGAGGATTTGTGGTTAGATTCACCCCTTTTGCCAGCGTCTCCTTTGGCTTCTGCGCTGTCACTGGCAGAGACAGCGTTTTTCACTGGTGAGGGTTTATTTGGTGTATCTTCGGAGGTGGAGCATCTGCTTCATGATTTCTGGGGTTTGTCTGGAGGATTGAGATCAGCTACCTTTCCAGTTTTCAGCTCATTCCATTGAGGGGATCAGCCCCTAGTTCCAGTGCATTGCAACAGCAGTTTTCCACAGCAGTTTCTTCAGCCAGCTAGGACGCTGTCCCTATTGCAGCCATTCTTTATTCTGAGAGGGTCTCCACTTGCCTAGGGCAAGGATAGGTGCACTCATTCTGATTATCTTGTACCCCTATATATGTATTCCCAGATTAATAAAATGGCTTAGTGTTCTGGCATTTTATGTGTACTTGTTCCATATTCTGGTTTCGGCATTTTGTTTTATATATACGTACGGCATATTTACACTTCTTCTTGGTTATTTTCAGATAGAGATATTACGGTGGTATCGAGGTGATGTCACGAAACTCCTTGCGTTGGAGGTTAGTTTTCAGATTGGTGAGGGATCATGCACATCCCACCATTTGCGGGAGCATGATGCCACTCAGCATATGGCATCACATACACCCACACGCCCTACCATGCCTACCTTCTTGCCAGAGGACACAGGGACAGCAGCACAGCGAGAGATGGATCCGGCTCAGATGGCTGACATTTTTGCAGAGTACCAGGCTTTCGGACCAGCGTTCATGGAGGCTCTCTCGTTCAGAAAATATATCCAGATCCAGTATGGCATTAGACTCCGTGATCATCACCGGGGGCACCGGCATCATCATGGTGGAGACTACCACCGCACAGCTAATAGAGATTATGTTCAGCTCCAGCGTGATAGTAGACCTCACAACTTTCACAGAGGGAACAAGCACTCACATGATAGGGGCTTACAGCGCACAGTGGACAGATTCCATCTACCGACATTTGACGGGTCATCCCGGCGCTCAGAAAAAGCTTGGGTGGACAAGTTGGATACCTCTTTCCAGCTTGACCGAGTATCGGAGAGGGAAACCATTAAAATGGTTACCTCGCACTTGGAGGATGAGGGCACACAGGATTGCAGGGAGTCCGAGGTTACACCTAGTGTGACACAGGGTTCACCCTCATTGGAGACCTCCTTGGCCATGTCGGTTGATGTGGTAGGGGAGAAGG
Source organism: Pinus albicaulis (assembly GCA_034641835.2). Taxonomy (NCBI): domain Eukaryota; kingdom Viridiplantae; phylum Streptophyta; class Pinopsida; order Pinales; family Pinaceae; genus Pinus; species Pinus albicaulis. The sequence continues at coordinate 376,361,920 of CM076573.1, read as the reverse complement.
TAGAGCCTACCTCAGTAGAGCCATCCATTGAGGTGATGACCGGAGTCGTGTCCGAGTCTTCGGGTGGTAGCAACTCACAGATGGGTGCAGTGTCAGGAGACGTACCCACCTTCGATGAGGCACTAGCAGGTACAGAGGTATTGGATGATGGTCGCAGACAACAGTATCATCGGCTTCAGACGGACCTTCGAGCTTTGAGAGAGAAGGCCACTTCAGTCCGGGAGGCCATTTTGTTGCAGGACCAGGAGCTGGAGGGTATGAGAGTGACTTGTGCCAAGTCGGAGGCCAAGTTGGTCCGCATTGGGGAACAGCTGGATTCCCTGATGGTACAACCAGTGGGCACGTTGGAGCGTCAGATCATTCCCCTTCAGGTATGCATGGATGGGACTAGTAGTGTTGTTGGGTCATCTCTTCCCATTGGAGAGAGAGAGGCAGAGCCACCTAGTCAGATCGCATATGTTGACTTCGATAGCGGTATGAGACGATCAGAGTTGCACAGGGTACAACATCCATATGTTGAGGTTGGATGGAGAGAGATTTTGAGTTGGTACTCGGTGGAGCGGGCTATGGAGATGCTGATGGATCCGAGTATAGCTCAGCAGGAGTTTCTATTCATGGGGATTACAGGAACCCCAGATTGGCATTGGGATCCAGGTGGGATCACCTATCGTTCCCCAGGCAGGTCGGCTGACTATGTCTTGGAGAGTACAGTTGGCCTAGTAGTAGAGCATGTGCAGTTTCGGTCAGCTCCAGTGGCCAACCAGTTTATGGGCAGACTCCCTAGGTTGTCTTGGCATGACATTCATACACGGGATCACGGGGTGGTCAGCACACCTTGGCAGGAGCTTGTCGGAGGAGGTGGCATTGGCAGGCCACCAGATGGCACCTTGTATGGGGCCGAGGATTCTTCACCTTTGTGTGGGGCACAGAGGACACAGCGGAGCCGAGCAGTGGTGGTAACACTACTGACCCATAGGGAGATTCACTTCTCGGACCCCTCGAGGAGGATTTGCAGTGATGATCCATTTGTCGGCGGGTATAGTGATGCGACGGTGGACATGACGATACCGATTGGTGGTAGTCCGATACGTAGAGGCACAACTCTAGGACATCACATCCATGGATGTATGGGAGCCTCTAGCAGTGATCAGTCGACTACTGGTAGACATGGAGCTACATGGTGGTGTACCGTAGTGTGTGGGACTGCATTGTGGAGTAGGAGTGCCCTACATCACATTGAGAGCACGCGGGGAGTGACAGATTCCTGGACACAGTCAGGGCACGAGACGGTGCAGGGTGGTACAGTAGTAGCTTGGGGTATCCAACAGTATTCAGGGGTATGCCTCAGTGTGCAGTGGCATGTTGAGGAGTATATGGATGATCAGTGGTATGCGAGGGCATACGGTACTACACGGCAGGGTCTTAGAGCATTGCTTCCAGAGGGACTCATGGACAGGGACACTGGGCTTACCTTTGGGGATATTTCGCCCAGGATCGATGGAGAGACAGAGGAGCGATACTCGGCAGTATCTGTGGGGACTCACACACCTGACTCGCTTCGACATCACTCACAGGTACAGTTGATTATGTTTTTGACCTTTGGCACTTTGGGGGTGAGCAGCAGGGTACGCGAGGTTCACCCAAGATATTTGGATGACACTCAGTACACTAGGCGAGAGACTTCTCAGCAGTGGCTCTGGGTTGGTGTGCTAGTTGACAGCCACAGGTTGGGGGATGAGATGATCCTTTGCAGAGGTGGTGCATCAGTCATCACTGAGCCTACGCTTGGGGAGCAGGTCATGAGGGAGACATGCATCCATTTTTTCCCTCGGGGGCATGTCGAGATCTATCCAAACAAGCTTATGCTTGGAGGTCAGTTATTAAATGCAAGACTAACTTAGAATGCAAAATGCAAGGTGAGATTAGAAGACGAAGCAAGATTGTTAAAGCCTTGGAGTACTTAGATTACGATGTAATCCGAGTTATATGCTAAGTACTTAAGCAAAGATTCAAAGGATAATTCTAATCACTAAGATAAATGGATGACTGAAATGCTCAATTTGCCACCAATCCACAACAAAAATCTCAATGTAAAGTGTTAATGACAACTTGCTTGAAATTCCAAAACTATCTATCCACGAGATTTTCTAAATATTCAGTTAGATCCAAATCAAATGCAACTTAGCTCAAAGGTAAATAGATTACAGCACATTTATCATTCACTGATCAAATAATTAGAAAGACAAATTCCATCAATTTCTTTGATCCAAACCAAGTGTGTGAGATTAAATGTTCCTTAGGCAACAAGCATATGTGTGTGATTATGAATTAGGAAATAAAAAAGATAGCAATCATTTAAAGTTAAAATCCTAGAGCCAATAACCACTAAACCTTGCTGAAGTGAACATCTGTTGTGAACATTGCGATTTTTTTACCAAAAAAGATCCAATAATCGCCGATAAAATCGATGATTTTTTATTTTTATTTATTTATTTATTTTTTCCGAAAAATTGCGAAAAAATCGTGATCCAATGCGAAAAAATCGCGGGTGCGGAAAACAATGAGTTTTAAAAGGCAAAGTCGATTTTGCTTTTGCTCATTTTTCAGACAGAGGGCAAGAGAGAGAGCTAAAGAGGAGGAGAAGTCATCTACAAGGGAAAGAGAGGAGAAAAGTGAAGGAATTTAGCATCCCAAGCAAAAAACATTCAAGTTTGGATCAAGTTTCTTCAACAAAACATGGTTTCTAGGGATGAGCATCAAATTTGGCAATTTTTTTGTTTTTCCTTGGGTTTCTATCACCCATGTATTTTCCATGATTTTTGTTTGGATTTGATTGTGTTTTATTTTTTTATTTTTGTAGCATTTAGTGGAGAGGGTTTATTTTGGTCAAAAATGCAATAATTTGATTGTTAGATTTATTTGTTTCATTTTTTCTTGTGCTCTTGTTTCTTTCTATCATTTTTGCGTGGGTTTGAATGTGTATTTTTTGGCATTATTGTTGCATTGGGTTGAGGATTTTTTTGGTCAAAAATTCAAAATGTTGTATGTAAAATTGCAAATTTTAATTTTATTTTTTTAAACTTGCAATTCTTTTTGTGCCCTAGGTTCAAACTTCAAACTTCATTTTACATTAAAACTCAAGAGTTCAACAAAGTTACAAACATGCCAATGAAATTGGACTCTATGTGGGAATTTGGTGAACTTGATGGGCGGTTTGACATATCAAATTTGAGTTGCAAGTTATGTAGGAACCATATGACAGAGGGGGTATACAAATTGAAGTTCCACCTTGCAAAAATTCCTGGACATGATGTAGGGCCTTGCACAGATACAAATACATAAATCATCCGAAGGGCCCTCAAATCATTGGAAGGAATAAAGACAACCAAATTTACTAAGGAAACTCTGAGGAGTCAAATAACAGGGGGTGGTGTGTCAGGATTGAGAGGTGACCATGAAAGTGGTACTGGTTCTTCACCATCAACATCTTCTACACCCAACCCCGTAGCTGCCTCATCATATTTTGTTCTTAGAACCACACATGGCGCACAACCATATATTTCGTTAATAATTAAAAAAATGGAGAAGGAAGAAGCTGACAAGTTGTTGGACAGGTTTTTTCTTTGGAGTGATATTCCTTTTAGTGTTGCCAGAAACAATCCCTTTTACTAGGCCGCGGTTGATGCTATTGCTGTTGTTGGCCCATGGTACAAAGCCCCTTCATATGATAACTATAGAGGGCACATTCTTCAAAATGAAAATGTTGACTGCACTAAGAGATTGGAGGAGTTAAGAGCATCATGGGCACACACAGGATGCACTGTGATGTCAGATGGTTGAACCGAGCAAAATGGTAGAACCCTTATTAACTTCTTGGTCAACTGTTTCAACTGTCTTAAGGGGACAATGTTTATGAAATCTGTTGATGCATCTGCACATATCAATGATGCACAATTATTATGTGATTTATTGGATGTGTTCATTATGGAGGTTGGTCCACAAAATGTTGTCCAAGTCATAATGGACAATGCTCCAAATTATGTTGCTACCGACAATATGCTTATGGAGAGACATCCTAACTTATTTTGGACACCTTGTATTGCACACTGCATTGATTTGATGTTGGAGGACATAAGAAAAATTCCTTTTTGTCAAGGATCTTGTTGAGTCATAAAAAAAATTACAAAATTTATATATAATCATGCATATGTGCTTCATTTGATGAGAAAATTTACCAACAACAAGAAGTTGGTGTGCCCTGCCATACACAGTTTCATATCTTTTCAATCCCTCCTGAATTCTATGTGGGATGTGAAGAGAATGTTTCTTTTAGAGGAGTGACGTGCTTTGACATATAGCCGCAAACCAGAGGGAGAGGCCATATGTAGGTTAGTTTCATACCAGTAAAGTTTTTAGGTGGGAGTGCAGGATGTGTGCAACATTACTGAACCTTTGGTAAAGGTTTTTCGATTAGTTGATGGAGAGAAGCCTGCAATGGACTACTTGTATGCAGCCATGGATAGAGCCAAAGAATCCATTTAGAGCTACTATGATGATAAGGGGGATGAGAGAATTCGGGAACAATTTCTTCTATGGGAAGTGATTGATGAACGATGGAACAACAAACTCCATCGTCCCATTCATGCTGCAGGGATCTTCCTGAACCCCACATTTTCTTACTCTTGTGGTTTCTTATTTGATGCTGAGGTCATGGATGGATTCTTCACTTGTGTTTGGAAGATGGTGCCATCTCCAACAGAACGTGCATAAATCTCCAAATAAATGGAGATATTCAGAATGGCAGGTGGTACATTTAGCTTTGACATGACTATCCATAATTGGAATACTAAAATTTCATGTAAGATTTAGTTTGTTTCAAAATTCATTGTGTCTTCAAGTTCATAACTTCATATTTTGCTTCAACTTTCAATTTTCAATTTTTTTATTAATTTTCTTATGTTTATAACTTTATTTTATTTGTTGTAGATGCATGGTGGAGAAGCTACGATGGCAGAATACCCGATCTCCAAAGGCTTTCCATTTAAATACTCAACCAAACATGTAGCTTCTCAGGATGCGAGCGCAACTGGAGTGTATTTGAAAAAATACATACCAAAAAACGCAACAGGTTAAAATATTCCAGTGGATTTTTTGAATTCATTAAATATATATATATATATATATATATATATATATATATATATATATTTTAAATTATTAATTTATTATTTATATTATATAATTTCTTAAGTTATGACCCTTGTCCAGGTTGGAGTCCTAGCAATTTAATGACATGGTCTACGTCTACTACAATCTTAGATTGTGGGTAAGACATCTTGAGAGGACATCTGATATGGAGGCCATCTCGTTAGATGCGATTGACACCACTGCTGCATGGGGAGTTGAGGCCGAGAGGCCTATCATGGAGTCGACCCCTGATTGGTTAGAGCAGGAGGTAGTGGAGGGGGAGGAGCAACAGGAGGAGGAGGAGGAGGAGGAGGAGGTGACAACACTGACCCCTGTCACCGATAGAGGACATGGTCTACCTACAATAGCTCCTGGTGCTTCGGCATCTAGAGTACAACAGAGTCCACTGCCATCCCCACCAACTTCTTTATCTAGAGGGAAAGCTGTTACATTTTCTCGCAAGAGGGGCAGAGGAAATCAATAATATTAGTTATTTGGTTCATTTCTTCGTATATGATATTATGACTCATGATATGAGATACATTATTAAATATTTTGTTTATATTTTGAGGCTGACTTGGGACTAAGGACTTAGTATCCAGGACATGATTTACTGTTATGTGTGATGTAGCACTAGACATGATCTTACACATCTTATATATTAGTTCTCTTTTCATATTTAGGTGTCAATGCATTTACTTTATGATGTGGATGCTTAAAATATTAAAAAAATTGAAGAAAAATGAATATTTTTTGTATGCGCCGATTTTTTCCCTTCGCCTATTTAATCCCGATCGTGATGTTCGCAAAATTGAAGTGAACAATACAAACAATAACCTCTACAATGAATTAAAGAAACTTATTTTTTAGAGATTATGGTTATGACAAAAGTAAGGAATTTAATGTCAAATCATCGTTGAATATGTCAAACATTTCTGAATTAATTATCTTCTATCAATAAACTCAAATCAATTGAAATTTCAGAATTTTGATTTTATGACAACAATTGTGTTTCATAGAAAATAAGAGGAGCAAAAAGGACACGCAACAAAGAAGAAATTCTTATTGCAATAAGATATATCAGTCCTTTGAAACTTATCACATTCACCCAAAATTTGTGAAATATTCAGTTAAGAGCATGCCCAAGATTTTAAATAATTTTCAATGTTTAAATGAGTTTTTATGCCAATGTTTTAGATGCGATTAGCTTGATGTATTAGACAGTGAAGGAATGAAGGTTTAGAAATGAAACCTGAGGCCCTAGGCCTTGAAGTAATTGCCCAAATCTTCCAGTGATGAGTAGATCTGAAAACACCAATCCTTACCCAAATTCACTGTAAATTTCGTCAGTGTACCCACTCAGAAAACTATCTTCTCTCCCACAGTTTAGATCTGCAAGCTTCGACTCGGATTTTTTTTTTAAAGATTTATCACAGTGAAAAAAAACAATTTGACAACGTTTTAAGGGATTGAAATCTTCTGAGGTTTGAAGGCGAAGAGGCTAGGCCAAGAGAGGGAAAAGGCTGTTGTGAGGTGATAGTGAGAAGGCCTAGGCATCGTTAAGGGAGAAAATGGGGTGCGAATGAAATACACGGAGGAGGAAAGTGCTGAGCAGAGGGTGCCGTGAGGCTTTGGAGGATCCAAGGCCAGGGTAGAAAAGGCAGCGTGGAGGGCTGCAAGGGCAGCGACAACTGCAAAACAGGGAAGGAAGGTAGCATGAATGAGATGAGGGTTAGGCAGGGCAGTGAAAGGGAAAGATAGGGCTGCAGAGGTATAAGGGAGGAGCTGAGAGGGAAGGGAGCTGAGTGGATGCCTATGAAGGCTTGCCACAACAAGAAAAACAAAAGTCATCAGAGGGATTTAGGTGCCGAGGAGGGCTTGAGGGTCGTCCTTGGCCCTGAAAAAATTTTAACCTCAAAAACCTCCACCCAACAATTAAATTTTACTCCAAACTGATGTATTTTTGCCTTCAATTGATCTTAGAAATTTATGAAACCCCAGATTTGAATTTTCACTCGATGGTCTTGTCGTTTATCCCTGCAAACAAAGATTTGAGTCTAGATCTTGCCCTCTAGGGCCTAGATTTGTCTCAAATTTCAAAAAAATCTCCTTGAATGATCTCAGATCTATACCTGCACAAGTAAAAAATAAATACCCAAGACCCAATATATATACAAAAACATGAAAATAAAAACCCCAAATCCAGAGAGTTAGAAATTTAAAATTTGATTCATATCTATACAATTAAAATACAAATCTACCAGATCTGAGGAGTATGAGTCCAACTCTGCTCCCAGATCTATAGAATCATGCTCTTCCTAGCCATACCTATCTAATGAACGAAATTTATAACAAATAATATCTAAAAAAATGAGGCACTAGCTTAGAAAACCATGCAAGAGGAAATTCATCAGATAAGTCTTGGGGTTTCAATCAGGAAGGCTCTTCAGATCTTGTGCCTTGAGAGTTGGTTGGTCCAATAGAGGACTTCCCCTCACACCCAAGTTTTCGAATACAAATGATTTCTGCACACTCAAGATCAAGTCGTTAGATCGATAGAGATATAAAATAATAATGAAATCTTCAATTTAGAGATACTTGCTAATTTAATTAAATTTAAATGCTATCTTAGATCCAATAACCTATGCAAGATACCTGTGCAATAAATTATTTCACGAAAGCTATTAACCAACAACTTATAAAAATAATATTCAGCAGAACATTAAAAACAATATTACCATATGATGTAGAAGAGGAACGCCACCATCAATGAAAACCCCAAAAATTTTGCGTTATTATTATGCTAGAAAAAATTACAAGAGAGCTTCAAGAGCAAGTGCACGACTCAAAGATTAAATCATTTGATGTGACAAATGACCTCTAATTTATAGATAAATTCTCTAAACGGCTAGTTGGCTTGATCCCCTTCAAAGTAGTCTCGACCATTTATAAAGATTTAATTATTTTTTAATTATCATCGTCGAAATTATTTATTTTTGAGGAAAATTTGAATTTTTCCTCAAAAAATTGACTTTGACTTAACCACCAAGGCCCAAGGGTCCAAAATTTCTTGAAATTTTGAATATTCTCTTGGTGGAGGACCTCCAAAAATTAATTTCTCTAGAACTCACAAATTTTTTGTTTGGAGAATTTATTTTTCCTAAGACCCAATTTTGACTCGAATTAATTAAATTTATGGCTTAGAATTTTTAATTTATTTTTGCCAGAAAATTTAATTAACTTACACACGAGGGGATTATTAATTTTTTCAAACCCTCTAATATTTTAGCACCATGGCTAGAATATTATTTACATAAGATAATTACATTTAATCCATGAAGGGAGAACACTCGTTCGTTATAGACCCTCAATTATTTACCCAATTCTGCGACTCAAAATATGATCTAGTAGACTAAGTGATTTGTAATAAAATATTTTAGCCAACTAGCTAAAATTATTCCCAAATCACTTTTACAAAGACTCGATAAAAAACTCTAGGACTTACCTAAGATCTTGACGACAAAATCCACCCTAGCTTTGAGGTGAGGCTGGAGGGAAAAACTCTGCCGATCATTTGTGTCTAGAAACGCAGATGAATCAGTGAGACGAAAAACCTCCTAGGATAAAAATCGTCATCAAAATAATAGTCTTACCTAAGTTGTTACATACATTATGGTCTTACTAAGATTATTTATATTATAAACATGCAAAATGGGTTTACAACTTTGACAAACTGTTGATTGATGCTGATGAATCCTGAGTGATCTGAATGCTCGAACATGATGGAATTCCTTTGCGAGAAAGTGTACTGCTATAGGGTAGCTGACCCAGTGTGGTCAACACTCCCTTGTACATGAGGCCTATGGTTTTCTTATTGATGGACTAATAAGGAACGTGTTTGGGCAATAAAATTTATATATTGTTATTGATTCGCTCGCTGTTATATTCCCATGTGCAAAGTACTTTAAAGTTGGCCATCTCTAGTGTGTTGTGTTCCCAGCTAAGGCATAGACCAGACCTAGGGTGCATGGAAATTTCAACAACAACACAACCTTTAATTTTACCTTTGTGAGGAGTAAAATTCACTTGGGAGAGCCATGTAAGATTCGCCAAGGGGATTATCATTCACATATTATACATGAGTAGTGCATGAAATAATGAGACCTAACTTCCATACAATTTATCTTCAATAACAATAGTGCAATAGAAAATCGTAGATCATGAATTTATTCCATATATTAGACATAAAATCAGAAATTTTCAATAATAAAGCTCACTTACAAGGAAATATGCATGAACAATCCAATTATTAATCCAAGACAACTTCTCCAAAGACAAGAATATAGCTCCAATAAGTAGTGTTCTCGATCACATCTTCTCCAAGGTACAAAGAGATCAAAATTCTCCAAGTGATGATGAGGATAATAGTGTTACTCTCCTGTATTTATATGAGGAGGACGAGTTCTAATTATTAGCCTACAAGCCCCTAATAACGAGTTAAATAAAAAAAATGCCTTGGGTTAGAAGCCAACCCACTAGCATTTTGACATAAATGCTAAGAAGAGCCCGCATGTGTGAGTTGTGAGGCCTCTAGGGCTGACATCATCCATAAAATGAGCTACATATGCCATGCGTTAGTGCTATAAGACGCCAAATGTGATGTAGTAGCATTAAAAATCATGATTTTAGGGTTGGCCCTCGAATCAACCTCAATAGTTATTTGTGGTCCTAAAATCCAACTGGGGCTCCACACATGTTTTCCATGGGTCTCCAATTGTTCATAATGTCCATCTCTGCTCTAACGTTGAGGGCTTTCTAGTTGCTACTAGCCCTCCCAAGTCTTTGAAGGTGAGACCATCCTCATCTAGGCCCTGAATCAACTGCCATGCCTCATATGGTGCTATGGCTGCCTTGGGGGCATGCTTGGTCCAGGTGTATCATCATGATGAATCATCAAATGTAGTGCAAATAGGTAGAACGTTTTGGTGCAGGAGGTGCCCTGGGTCATTTGTGATGTGCTACTGTTGCTTGGAGGCCCAAGGTTCTCAAAGCTTCACTTGTGAGTGCCAAAATACTTCCCTAATAGCCTAGGTACCTATGGGTAAGGTGCCTAGGATATGGGCTGCCGAATCACTTGACAATTACAACATAGATTCTAGTGAAAGCAACTAGTCATTAGAAACAATAACCATTATTGCGTCCAAGTGAACTGAGCTTGAATGCAATGGGCTATTTAACACTTCAAATAAGGATTCCCTTCCAAAAACGGGGCCTTGAGCTCACAATGGTGTTTCCTCCCTAGGTAGGAGTGGCTAAAGGACAATTCTATTAGGTATTTCCAACTCCTAAGGGGATGTAACATTTCCTCAGTCCACCCTTCAATTGATAGGTCTTAGTGAATAATAATGATGGTATAGAGGGGAGAAGACTTCATGGCCAAGTGCCATGGTCAAAGGGATTGGCATGATGAGGATCCACATCTTGAGTGTACATATGTGAGGAGGGAGCAATCGTGGATGCACGAGTTACCAACTTGGCCTTTGTTTTCCACCCGTCTTATGCGCCTTTTACTTTTGCTTGATTTTCCCTTGTAATACTGCTCATAGCTCAAAGGGTTAGAGTTTGCTTTGAATGATATTGCAATTGTATTACCCCTAATTATGAGTCATTTCATTGCTCATCGAGGTTTGGGACATGCAAGGGTCCTTTTAAGGATGTAATGGAGTAGCATGTGCTCATAAATTGGGTGATGGCCAAAATGAGTGAGGTGGAGCCTATGCTAGGCTTTTGCCCAAGTGCTAATTTGTATGTCTCGACCATCATTTGCATTTTGATATTAGTTTTTTGTTAGTTTTGTTTTGTGGCCATGATATGCTCTTTCCTTTTCTTTAGCTGCATCAACCTCCCAGGGAAAAGTTTCGGGCGCAACCTAGGTATGTGGATGAATTGGTGCCAAATCCCAAAGAACCAATGGTCAGTTAAACCCGAAGAATGTATGTGAGAAAGGGGCTTGTAATGTATGATTGAAAGTGGTAAGTATGGCACAGGGATAGATGGAAACACACTATTTTAATAAGGGGTTCCCAAGTAGTGCCCCTCCTATACCCATTGGGCCATTAAGGAAGACCCCACTGGACTAGGATCAAAGATTAACCCCCCATTTAAGGTGAGGGAACAAGATTATGGTCAAAATCCCTCTTTCTTGTAGGTCATCTTATAATCCATCTGAGATGCCCAAATACAAACAAGCACAAGTGTTGGAAAATCAAGAGACTTGTAGATTATAGACGATTTTCCTTAACTTGATAATTACTTGTGATATTTGTTGGCCTTTTATTATTTGTTATATCTTGTTCATCAAACAATTACAAAAACAATGAAGATCACAACGAGACAATGTACACAAGATATTGGCACCAAGCCAGGGAAAAACCCCTCCAAGGGGAAAACCCAAAAATAATGCTTCTCTTCTTATATAATCTCCTTACAATGAGACTTCTAAGACCCAAAGACCAAAGCCCAAATTCCTCCAAGCACCAAATCAACCCACCAACAAGATATTCTTCAAGGCAACTTCAAAACTTCGACCTTGTAGCTTCGCATCTAGAATTTCGGCCCTGCAACTTCGCTTCAGAATTTTGGCCATGCAATTTCGATCCTATAACTTCGCAACGTCATAGAAACCCTAGCAGCTTCACACACACAGACAATAGCTTCGCATCTAGAATTTCAGCCCTGCAACTTCGCTTCAAAATTTTGGCCATGCAATTCGATCCTATAACTTCGCAACTTCATAGAAACCCTAGCAGCTTCACATACACAGACAAAAAAGATGATCCCAAGAGACTTTGACTTCTTTCTTCTTTTCTTTGTCCTCCTTGCTCTTTCTCCTTCTTCGCTATTGCAGATCGAACTTGTGATTAGATGGTGCTTCAAATGAGTTGAGCTCCTTCTATTTATAATTTTATAGCCTTCTTGAGGGGTCGAATAACCCTTCCTTATGCTGACTTCAACTTGCTTGGGTTGACTTGGTCTTGGAGGAAAAAATGGCTTTTCTTGACTAAAATAAATATTTTTTTTGTTACAAAGAGTCCAAATGGGACTATAATACATGACACAAATTATTCTTTGTCCTAGAAAGACCTATAAGCATGAAGAACATGCTTATAACATGAAACCCATGCTTTTAATAATTTTTTTTTTCTTCCTTTATACAAAATATACAATGTCATGTTTACGAAAGGTCATTATGAAGATCGAACCTAGTTACAATTTCCAACACTCACTCTTAACTAGGGAGGTATTCATAATCCGATCATGGAGTACAAGGAATCTCAATATAGAAGCATTCTCATAAGAAGAGGTAGATTGATAAGCCATCTATCAAGCATCTATATCATAACCAACATTGTCATTGAAAGCCTTAACTAAACAAGCTCAACTTCATTTGAGAGCATTATGCTGGGAGGCTTTAAGTGAGCTGCCACACTACCTCTAAGGCACATACCCCATCCAGATGTTCATTGGGTATGTACTTTTAGGACTATTCTTATCTTGGATTTCCAATCCTGAATCCTCGAAGAATATCAATCCTCTTTGGCTACTGTTATCTTGGATGCCCTACCTCATCCTCAAAGAGCATCAATATACAACTTTTTTCCTAGATTCTCTAATCCATAAGAAGTTCTAATCTCAGATGCTTATCGAATTCTCTGGACTTCATTCTTTCCTTATGGCCTTCACTAAGACTTACGACTATTAGTCCTAGTCTAATGCATGACACACAAGGATAAGAACTATCCAACATCACCCCCTCTCAATTAGGGAAGAGATGTCTACCAAACCAAGCTTGTCTCTCAAGTACTCAAGCTTCTTGTTTGCTAACGCTTTAGTCAGAATATCTGCTACCTGTTCATCTATAGGTAAATAATGCAGCTCCATGACCCCATCCTGTACCAGGCTTCTATGTAGTGGTACTTATTAATTATATGCTTCGTCCTAGCATGAACCACTAGGTCTTCTGTCAATATTATGCAACTTTCATTGTCACTATGTATACATGTACAGCTAAGAGGTCCTTCAAATAAATTCGATAATAACTTCTTGAGCCAAACAACTTTTTGACAGGCTTCACTTGCAGCAACATGCTCGACTTCAACACTACTCAAAGCAACTGTATCACTTCTGCTCATCCATGAGACCATGGAAGATCCTAAACTGAAGCATCCACCTGTTGTGCTTCTTCCATCTGTCTTCTTCCAGCGCCACGACCCCATCCGTACCTAGCTTCTATGTAGTGGTACAATAATTAAAATGCTTCGTCCTAGCATGAACCACCGGGTCTTCTGTCAATCTTATGCAACTTTCATTGTCACTATGGATACATGTAGGGCTAAGAGGTCCTTCAAATAAATTTGATAATAACTTCCTGAGCCAAATAACATCCCGACAGGCTCCACTTGCAGCAACATACCGGGCTTCAACACTACTCAAAGCAACTGTATCTTGCTTTCTGCTCATCCATGAGACCATGGAAAATCCTAAACTGAAGCATCCACCTATTGTGCTTCTTCCATTTGTCTTCTTCTTCAACCATGCAAATATCTTAGGATATTCTTGGATGCAATCTATTGATCATGCTTAGGCTCCATCGAAAATTGACTGAGGACATTTACTGCAAAACAAATGTCAGGTCTCGTATTTACTAAATACATCAAGGACCCAATCAACTGTCTGTGGCAAGTAGGATCCACCGAACTAGAATCTGAACTCCTCAACTTCTTTAGATTGGAAATCGTAGGAGTCATCATTGGTTTGCTATCCATCATGCCAATTTTTGTAGAATCATGATTGCATATTTTCCTTGACCAAGATATATTTCTCTTGGATTTAGCCAAACTTCTAGTCGCAAGTAGTAATGCATAATCCAGAGATCCTTCATATCGAACTCGACTGCTAACTGCTTCTTACATTCTTGAATTCGATGCTCTACACCTGGAACAAGTAGATCATCGACATATAATAGTATGATGACTGGTTCATCCTGTACGACCCTGATATACAAGTTAGGATCTGCAGAACTCTTGGTAAAACCAAGTCTCAATAGGTATGCATCCATTCTTGCATACCAAACTCTAGGTGCTTACCGTAAGCCATATAAAGCTTTCTTCAGTCTGCAGACATGAGTCTCCCTCTGATTTATTTCAAATCCTTGAGGTTTCTCATCGTAAACCTCTTCATTAATAGTTCCATTCATAAAAGCTATCTTAACATCCATTTGATGGATGTTCCATCCCATAGTAGCAGCTAAAGAGATAAGAAATTTGATTATAATATATATAGCCGTAGGAGCAAAAGTTTCTTCATAATCAATACCTTCTTTCTGTGAGAAGCCCCTTGCTACAAAGACCCGAGGATGTGGTCCAATGGTTAGGTGGAGAGGTTTGGTCCCCACAGGTTTTGTGGTCCAATCTCGGGCAAGACTATGTATGCCTGAGAGCTGCTCCAGGCACGATTTGTTAAGTTGAAAAAAAGAGAAGACCCTTGCTACAAACGTTGCCTTGTATTTATCAATGCTCCTGTCAGCAACATGCTTTATTTTATAGATCCACTCTGAAATGACTATCGATTTGTCACTTGGTCTAGGAACAATTTCCCATACATTATTCTTCATAATTGATTGGTATTCTTCTGGCATCGCATTCCTCCACTCTTGATGTTTATCTGCATCTTCATAGGAGGAAGGTTCAACTTCAATGGTCTTCATCATATATGTTGCATGTCCATAATACCTTTTAAGTCTTTTACTTTCTTTCACTGTTCCTTTTGCTGTATGTCCTTCTGCTTCTTGTAGAGTTGTCCTCAACCAAGCAGGTCTCTTATGGATTTCAGGAACAACAACTCACTGAACAGGCTCACTAGGTCCTTCAACATCTTCTCGATTAGATGTAGAATCTTGACCATTGTTGTCCCTAGAGATGTCCTAAAAAATGGGTGCCTCTTTTTTATCATAATCAATTAGAATATCTTTTGATTTCTTGTAAGCCACATTTTCATCAAAGATGACATCTCGACTTACTTCAATATGACGGTCCTCTTTAATGTAGATTTCGCGTGTTTTAGATGAAGCACTATACCTAGCAAACATGCCATTAAGACTAGTAGGATCCAACTTCTTTCTCTTGTCCTTTGGTATATGCATATAAACAAGACTTCCAAATATTCGAAGATGATCCAAACTTTGCTTCTTCCTTGTAAATGCTTCTTTGGGTGTCATGTTGTTGTGAATTTTGTGTGGACTGAAGTTCTGCAAGTAGACAACTGTTACACATGCATCTCCCCACAAGAATTGTGGGAGATCTTGATCATGTAGCCTGGCTCTGACACATTCTTCAATTGTTCTGTTCTTCCTTTTAGCCACACCATTTTGTTCAGGATTATAAGGAACAATTAACACTCTCTTAATCCTTGCTTCCTTGCAAAATTCTATAAGTTCCTTGAAGGTATATTCTCCACCATAGTCAAACCTCATAATCTTGATCTTTCTTTCCGTCAGATTCTCCACTTCATTCTTGAATTCTTGAAACTTTTCGAATACCTCATTTTTGTTCTTGAGGAGGTATAAGCATGTCTTCCTTGAGAAATGATCAATGAAGGTCACATAATATTGATGACCACCAAGAGATTTTACTGCCACATGACCACATACATCGAAGTGTATGAGATCTAAAAATTCCTTAGATTTGGTGTCACTTTTTGCAAATAACTTCTTTACATTCTTGCTTAGAGCACAACCGTTACATGTCCCTTCATATTCTTCCTTCAATTCGTGGATATCATTGACCATTTGATTTAGAGATGGAAAAATCCTTTAATGAAGGTGTCCATACCTTCTATGCCATAGTTTGGAAGGGCTCACATCTAAGTGAACTAGGGCTTGAGAGAGAGTTGTAAAAAGTCTATATAATGTCCCCTCACAAATCCAATTACCTTAGCATGATGAATACTAGAGTCCTTATCTCAAACCAAAACCTTACTATCAACAAAAGCTATTCTATCACCCTTATCCTCTAGCCAAGAAATAGAAAGTAAGTTTTCTTCAAACCTGGAACATATAGAATATTGTTGAGGTGAGTACTTCCACCAGACTCGAGCTCCAATGAAGTAGATCCATTCCTTTTCATTGAATATCTCTTCTTGTCTCCAAGTTCGATCTAATGAGAGGAGGTTCCTTTTGACAAAATTTGGAGTTGATTGCGTTCACATGTCATATGTGTGGAAGTACCACTGTTAATAAACCAAACATTTTTGTCCTTGAAAATACCAGACAAAGCAGAAAATAAGCTTCCTTCCATCACTTCGTTTGCTAGCTTGGAGATGATCTTTAAGATGTAACCCTTGATGGAGATAGCAAGATTCCCAAGAAACTTGAAACCCTTCTTCATCACCCTTGTCATAGTGCCAACTAAGATGTGATCTTTGGAAAAACATGAAGGAAAGCTTGGTCTCCTAAGCTATGCACCAAATAAAGACAAATCATTAAAAGTAAAAGGCAAACCAAAAGTGTGGAAAAAATACGTTGAGGAAAGGGGTAACCCTTGTCACCACAATTTCTCCCTCCTTACATCTATACACTTAGGATATTGGACCCCCATAGTTGGTCACATGGATGTGGCACCTACCATGAAGTCTTTCCCATGTAACCATCATTGTCATAGACACATATGGATTGATGGGCTAACCTAGGACATGTCACACCTCTTGGGGTTTGGAGATACCTAATAGGGTTGTTGACTTAATCATCCCTAATATAAGTGAGATAACTTTTTTAGAGGTCCTGATCTAATTAGACATTTGAAAGTGAGCTTTGTATGAAGTATTCTTATGCCCTTGGCTGAATATGGTCCACTATGATGCTCTAATGGTTATTGTCCCTAATGATTATTGATCTCACTTGATCTTGAGAGGTTTTTGTCAGATGGTGTTATCACAACAATAGATACTTTTGAGAGATGAGCTTGATCCTTTTTACTATTTAGCAACACTCTAGATGTCGTTGTACCCCATTCAAAGAGTAGTTCTAACCTACATGATGCAGCACTGCCCCTCCTGAGATGAGCGTTGCGTTATGAGATGATTCCACATGGTAGTTGACCCCCATATGTACCGCCATATGCTAAAACGTTGAGCTAATAAGGTTGGGGGTTGGACTACTTGATGATGTGCCTAGATGGACCCAAGACACTCGTAGGCTGGTCTTGACACTGTTTGATGGATGTTGCTTGTTCCAGAGCCCAAATGATGGTTGAGATGACATAAGAGGGCCTATACATCACCTTTAGACCCCAATGCTGGCATATGATTATGCCGTGTCACTCCTCTTAACCATAGAAGGGTGACATAGGGCATAATTTGGATGACGTCATGGTTGAGGAGGCACTTATGGAGACATACCCATGCACTTTGAGTTTTTCTTGGAGTGAGGAGCACTCATGATCCATTTTGTCACTTGCTTGAGGCACCTTGAGCATTTATGGAGGATGACGTCATGACAAAGGTCATTATTTTCCCACACATGTGGGCTATTTTTGGCATTTTATGTTATGTTTTTGAGCTATATTAAGGTTGGCTTGTGACCTAACCTTATAATTGTTGAGCGTTTAAGCAAACTTGTTTTAGGGCTTTGCTTGTAAAATTATGGAAATAAGGCAAGTTACACTTCATATAAATAGAGGATTTATTTCATTTTATCATCATCATTCACTTATCACACTCTCGTCTCTTTGGGAGCACACATTAATTCTGTTGTCTTTATTGGGTCGAAGTGTGATATTTTGTGGCGCAAATTTCCCGTGGAGATGATTTCCTGGTATTGATTGAAGTGATTCTTGGGGAAAATTTTGTAAGTTTACTGCATACTTTCTATATTTTGCATGTTGTATTTGTGTAGTAGCGTTTCTACATGTTGCATGGTATAAATTGCTGAGTTGATCTTGAAACCTTTCTCCTCTATAACATGTAAAATTGTTTTCCTGGAATCCTTTAAGAGAACTCTGAGTGTGAATCTCTTAAATTTAAAATGTCCCCTTACAAGGAAGTTGCTAGGGTTTTAAAAGTGGATGCCTTAGTCATCCTACCCACTTCAACAAAGCCATTCTCATTGGGTTTTCACTAGAAGACTTCGTTTGCCCATTTAGAACAAGGCACTAGTCATAGTGATTTTGATCAAACCTCATTGTTTAATAAATATTCCTTCTTTCTTAATTCCTAGATATTTAGGGTTAGGGTTAGGGTTTTATGTGAAATATTGCTAAAAAGTAATTTATGTTTGATGTATCATTGCTCTTAAAGTTTGAAATGTATTAAATAATCATATAAAGGCAAAATATAGCATTCTTTGCATGTTAAACCCAACCTTTAGCACTAATGTCATCATTCTTTTGGTGTTTTATGCATGTTTCAGCCATAGAAACTCCTTTGCAAACCCTAATTCCTTAGTATCTAATTGAAGGTCTTGTCCGTTGTTGACTTATCATTGGAAGACCTTTTCTTCTAGTTGTTATATGACATTGCTTGCCTCGTCATTGAAAATATTCAAAACCCTAACTTATAACAGCCCTATAATTGGTCTATGAATAGAGTACCTGAACTTTGGCAAAGATTACCTAAGCCTTCCCGACCTCATCAATACTACATCCCAATCTTTAGACCTCATCCAATCACCTTGTGCCATTCTTATTGAATATCCTTTAGGTGATATTTTAGGGAAGCCTCTCTTGTGATTGAATTCCACTAAAGGTTGCTGAGGTGATAGTGGCAGCCAATCCCTTGTTGCCCTAAGGTCTGGATCAACTTAGTGAGGCTTTACGCTAGGCTTGCTAGATTTTACGGCAAAAAGCCCCATTTATGTTCAAAATATTTGGAAAGAGTAGGGTAAGTAGAGAACCTCATACAATCTATGAGAGTTGTATACCCAATGGGATTATCATATCTTCACATCCATTCCTACTAAATAGGTCCTCGGGTGCGGATGCTCAATGTACGTAACTCATCATATTAAATAAAATTTAGGATAATTTGGATGGCTACCCATTTAGAGTGCAAAGGTATATAGATATACTCATGCAAGAGAGACAACATGCTCTTCCACTCTTCTCTGTCATCATCCCATAAGTCCATCCAATGAAAAGACCTTTCCTTGATCAGCCTCTCGAGATGGAGTCTAACAATATGAGATGTAGCTGAATTTTGATTTTTCCATGACCATATTGATTTGTCGGCAGTATTCCAAACCTCCTCGTATCCATCTCACTAGTAGGAGAGATATCAAGTCAGTCTTTTCCAAGCCTCCTACATTCGTATGCCAAAATATTTAACAATTGGTTGTTCCTTGTAAACCCATAATAGTGTGTTCAATCATTTGAAGTGTTTGTAAGAGGCAACAACCCTTCAATTAGAGATTTAATGTGTGATAAGTTAGCATTATTGCACTTGTAAGACTAGCAAAGATATAAACTCCATGGTGAGGGCAGGTTTGAACATGTCTTCGTGGCAAGCATTGTAGAAATTTCTGTTTCCCACCCCGGTTTTCAGTTTCTTCTTATTTCTCCAAATAGCTAAATGCCCATTCTCATAGCTTTACATTCAACAAGCTGAAAAAATAAATATTTTCTGAAAACACAAATTCTGGAAATTGCAGAAATAAAACTCAGCAAAATAAATCAGCGACACACAAAAAAATAGACACGTTGATTTTTGGTCAATGTGACCCTGGAAAAACCCCCTACAACTCTTAGGGAAAACAGTTTGAAAGCTCTTCTTATTTCTGGAAAATGCTTTTATAGTGAGAGAGAAATACTCAGAAAATTTCAGTAAGTAATAAATATAACTTATCTCATTTTCCGTGCTTAACCACTGCCTCGAAAAACATGTACACAACAAAAAAAAAACAGCAATAAATGCTGTACGGCCTCCTCGAATTCCGTGCCCAAAATTTACAGCATTAAATGCTGCTGTATAGACTGCCTCGAAAACTGTGCAAACAACAATAAATGCTGCTGTACGGATTTCTCGATTTTTGTGTAGAAAAAATAGCAAAGCTGCTGTGCAATTTTTTGCCTCGATTTTTGTGCACAAGTCTGCCTTGAAAAATGTGTCAGAAAATCAGCAACCTCCTCCTCGAAATTTGTGCCAAACCTTGCTGTACAACCTCCTTGGAATATGTGCCAAATCTGCTATACGGTATGCCTTGAAACTCATGCCCAAATCTACCTCGAAATCTGTGCCTCTCCTTGCTGTATGGACTCGCTGAAGTGTTGTCTCGGTTTGTGTGCCAAATTCTGTCCTCCTTCTCCTCACTGCCCAGAAATCTCCTTTTCTCTCCTTCTCTCAATCTGCTCATGAAAGAATGACTGATCTTTTCCTCCTTTAACCTAACCCTAAGTGACTTTTGGGGAATCCCTAAATCCAATGGCTGAAAAAGCTTTAGATCTAGGGCTGAGATTAAATGCTCATTTAAATCTCAGTTTCTATTTTTTAATTCACCCGACTTTAATAAAGACCCACTTAGTCATTTATTTCCAAAGTCACATTTTCCTTTCTAATTTCACATTGACCTTATTAAAGTCACTTTAAAATTAGACTTTAGTAACTTTATCACTTAAAGTCACTTTTAAATTAGATTTGACCTTATAACTTTATAAAGTCACTTTAATAGAAAAATTAAATTCTTTTGGACATTTTTCCTTAGGCCAAAGATCAAAGCCTTAGGGAACCACCTGTCCTCCGGTAACCAAATTTCAACACTCCCTCTTACCGAGGAAGGTGTTTCTCACCACACCCATCTTGTCTCTGAAGTAGACATGCTTGCCCCGTGGTAAGGCTTTGGTAAGAATATCTGCAACCTGCTCATCAGTGGAAATATACTCAAGCTTCACAACTCCCTTCTGAACATAGTCTCTGATGAAATGATATTTGATCTCGATATGCTTTGACCTGTCATGAAGTACTGGATTCTTCGTGAGTTTAATGCAACTCTGATTATCACAGTAAATCATTGAAGGTCTCAATGGCTGACCAAATAAGCCAAACAACATCTTGAGAAGCCAAATGGCCTCACAACTAGCTAGACTGGCTGCCATGTACTCTGCTTCTGCTGAACTTAATGCTACTGATTGCTGCTTTTGGCTGAACCACGACACTACTGCCGAATCCAACCCAAAAAAACACCTTGAAGTGCTCTTCCTATTAGAAGCACAACCTGTCCAATCAGAATCAGTGTAACCTGCCAATCTCACTCCATCCCCCTGCCTATAAGCCAGACCATAATCCACTGTCCCCTGCAAGTACCGCAAAATGTGTTTTGTAGCAACCCAGTGCACCCTCCTGGGCTCACACATGAACTGGCTCATCGTCTTGACTGCAAAACATATATCTGGTCTAGTGTTGACCAAATACATCAAGGAGCCAATCAACTATCTATACAATGTGGGATCCACCAACTCGGAATCTGAAGCGTGAAGCTTCTTCCAGTTGGTGATCATTGGTGTCGACATGGGTCTACAATCCTCCATGTGGAATCTGCCAAGGATGTCCACAATATACTTCCATTGCCCCAAGAAGAAATGCCCCTTCTCCTTCCACACCTCTAAACCCAAAAAGTAATGCATCAAGCCAATGTCCTTCATCTCAAACTCCGATGCAAGATCTCCCTTGCAGTGCTCTATGAGTCTCTCTGCACCTGTAATGACCAAGTCATCCACATACAGCACCAGAATGAGAGGCTTCTCACCTATCACAATAAAGAAAAGGTTCGGATTTGTCTCACTCTTTGTGAAACCCATCTCCTGCAAGTATGTATCTATCCTGGAGTACCAAGCTTTGGGAGCTTGCTTCAGGCCATAAAGAGCCTTCTTCAGTTTGCACACATGGGACTTCTTCCCATGCACCTCAATGCCCTGTGGCTGCTCATTGTACACCTCCTCCTGTATGAAGCCATTGAGAAATGCGGTCTTCACATCCATCTGGTGGATCTTCCAACCCATCTCTGCTGCTATCGATATGATGGAGCGAATCGAAGTATATCAAGCCACAGGAGCGAAGGTCTCCTCATAGTCAACTCCCTCTACCTGGGAGAACCCTCTACCCACAAACCTTGCTTTGAATTTCTCAATGCTACCATCTGCAACATGTTTTACCTTGTAAAGCCATCTGGAAGTAACCATGAATTTGCCCTCAGGCCTCGGCACCACCTCCCAAACATCATTCTTCATGATAGAAGAATACTCCTCCTGCATGGCCTCTCTCTAGACCTGCTGGCTAGCTGCCTCCTCATAGCTAGAAGGCTCAGAGTCAAGGATGTTGGCGACCATTTCCATATAGCTACAGAACCTATCAGGTGGTCTACTCTCTTTGACCGACTTCTTAGGCCCAACAACAGATGTGGCCTCTCTGAAGGTATCCTAAAGCTACTTGGGCTTCCTCTTCCCTGAGCTCACTTCTCCCACTGGAGAATGAAACTCCTCCTCCTCAAGAGCCTGAACTCCTGATTCTCTGTCTGCTGTCCTCCTGCCTAAGCCTGAACCTGTAGACGTTGAAGTATCGTGTGAACTGTCCATCAGTGGACTCCCTAGTGAACTGCTTTGCGGACTGCTCTGCATGCTGCTCGAAGCACCACCCCTCTGACTCTGCGAGCCACTGCTCACTGACGGAGCTGATACCGTAATCGATGTACCTCCGGATCCCCCTGATCCCTGCCCACTGGATCCTTGCGACTGACTCAACTGCTCCTAAGGGTCTGGCTGATCCAGATACTCTAACTCTCGTGTCCTCCTGAAGGCCCTGTCCTCCTCGAACTTCACATCCTGCCTGACAACAACTCTCCTCTGTGCGGGAATATAAATCTGAAAGGCCTTCGAGGTCTCACTGTAGCCCACAAAGATACCCTTATCTGCGGTGGGCTCTAGTTTGGTCCTCTTCTCCTTGGGTACGTAGGAGTATGTAATACACCCAAAGATACAAAGATGACCAACATCAGGCTTCTTCCCAGAAAAAGCCTCCTCCGGAGTCACATGCCCCAAGGCACGATGCAGACTCCTGTTTTGCAAATATATAGCAGTGTTGCAGGCCTCTGCCCACAAAAACAATGGCAACCCTTGAACATGTAACATGGCTTTGGCAGCCCATCCGATGGATCTGTTCTTCCTCTCCGCAACCCTGTTCTGCTGGGGGTTGTAAGGAACTGTGAACTCCCACCTAATGCCTGCCTCCGCACAATAGTCAACAAACTCACCAAGGGTGTACTCTCCTCCATTGTCCGACCTGTCTGGGTCTCCACAAGAGCTCTGAACTCCTGAAACCGCTTGAAGACCTCACTCTTGGTCTTCAAGAAATAAATCCAGTTCCTCCAAGAGTGATCATCAATGAATAATACATAATACTCATATCCACTCCAGGAAACATGAGACATCCGACCGCTCACATCAGAATGAATCAAAATCAAGTATCCCAGTCGATTTGCGGTCACTGCAGGGAAAAGGGGATTTGGCAAACTTGCCCATCACACATCCTTTGCATGTATCAAAGTGATCAATACTGAAATCTGGCACACCTGTAATGATCTCCCGCAATGTCCTCAAGGCTCCATGATACATGTGCCCCATCTTGCGGTGCCAAATCTCACACAGCTTTGAACTGCTAGCTCTGCTGCTGGTACTACTGCTCAATGCCAAAAGGGGCTGAAATGCAAACTTGTACACTTTTGCATGGCGTACACTTATCACTCTAGCTGAATCAGCTGGAGCGCCCCTGGGATATATCAGCACCTGTCCTCTCCTGAACAATATCTCATATCCTCTGTCCTCTAATGCTGAGACAGATATGAGGTTCCTCCTCATCCCTGGCACATATAGAACATCTGGCACCTTCAAGGGAGGTTTGGGTTCCCTATAAATGTCAAAGTCCCCACACCAACTGCTCTAACAACACTGTCATCTCCGAGTACTACCTCTATATCAGTGCCACTCTCTGAAAGCTCTGAGAAGTACTCACGGACTCCTGTCATATGACGTGAAGCCCGACTGTCAACATACCAGATACCTGAAGATGCTCCGCTAGTGGAGGGAAATGCAGACTCCCTCTCAACCTCTGTGGCAGGTGATCCTGCACTAGTGGACTCACAAGCAATGAACCCAAACTCCTGGTCAAAGCTATCGTAAAGTCCTCTATCTTTGCTGATGCTGCCATGCTTTGGTTCTTCCCCTTCTTCTTCTTCTCCGGACACACAACTGCATAGTGTCCCATCTTCTGACAATTCCAACACTTCACCTTGATATAGTCCTTCTGCGTGTTCCCTTGTTTACCTTTACCTTTGCCTTTGCCCCCACCAACACTTGTGGAAGCTTGCTTCTTTCTGTAATGTTCCTACTTAGCCTTAGCTAAGAGGAGACATTCAATTTTGATTTAATTTATGTTTAATGAATAAATGAATAAATGAGGACATGTAAAACTCCTAAAAAGTCTGAATAAATCAATGCCCATGTGAACAAAGACAAATCTGGGCTATGTAAATAATCACTTGCAGGTGTGAAAGAGGTTTGAGCCAAAGATTGGGTCCACCTTGACCAAGTCAATTGCGCTGTCTAGGTTCATTGCATCTCCAAAAGGGACTGCGCAGTTCTAGAAGGGAGCCTCTAATGTGAAGAGGGGTAACTCATCAAAGTGGTTTAGGGTTTGCAAGGGCTTTCTAATGTTATAAAAGGAGGAGAGCAACATGAAGAGGTTGTTGATAGATCATATTTCTGAAGTATTTGTTTGCTTAGGCAAATACCATTCTCTGCTGTTTAATTGAGGATTGTGATTGGAATTCCTGTTTAGGGGTTTCATCTCTTCCCTTGAGGATCATTGGAGGAGTTCTTTGCTGAAGTGAGCCACTATTTGGTTTGAGATCAAGCTTTATCTTTCATGAGCAGCGTTGGCCCATTGAGGGTTTTGCAGCTGCTATCTTTTGTAGCAAGTGGTGTTCTAGATCTGCTTAGATCTAGCTTGTTTTGGGAGGCTTTCTCTGTTGGAGTGTGTTGTTCAGCCTCCAAAGAGATAGCTGATCCATATTTTGTATCAGATCTGTAATTTCATTCAAGTTATTCAGTCTCCTTCACCCTCTGCGCAGTTTCTGCTCAATACTGCATTATTTTGTGAGAGGGCTTTCTTATTTCAGTTTGCCATCAGTTTGAAGGAAGATCTCTTGGTGTTAGGCTTGCCTTCTCTTGGTGATCTGTGGATTGCGCTGCTAATCCATGTCTCTATAGATCTGATCTCTTTCAGCAATAAAAGTTATCTTCAGAAATTTCTGGGTTTTCTGCAGGACTGCAATTTGTAATTCAGATCTACTGCTTATTATGCAATATTTTGATGTAATTCCAATTGGATCTTGTTCTTAAAGTCTTATAGTTTCCAGATCTGTTTTAGATCTGATGCTTCATCCATACTTATGTCAGAGATCTGAAATGTAATGTACAACAGCTGAACCATCTGAAAAATAACGTTGTCTATGTATTTCTGCAGTTTATTCCTAGTTGGAGCTCTAATTTCTGAAGGGATTTTGCCCTAGTTCTCTTTGTAATTTGTTGTAGAAGCAATAAGCTCAAATACAAATCTGATTTACTATTATATTTCTGAAGTATCAGATTATTGGCTATCCTCCTCTGAGTTTCAGTGAACACTGCACAATTCTAGTTGCTGGGGTTTTCATGTTGCAGCAGCCTCTCTCTTTGGCTGATTTCTAGCTAGTCTTGATTTTGGGAGATCTGTTTAATGTGCCTAAACTGATTTGTTTCAACTGAAATTCTATATATAAGTAACATACAGCATAAATGAGGGGATCCCAGCCCTGATCTGCGTTATTCTTGCTCAGATTTGCTTATACAACGTTTTCATTGAAGACCTTATTGAGATTCCTGAAAGGGATTATTCCAAGTTCTATTGGCAGAGTTTACAGTTGGCCAGGTAGCCTCTGGTTCTCACCCTCTTTTTAGAGGTGACATAACCAGTAAATGCCTCTGTAGTCCATCTCTGAAATAGAATCTTGAGAATCCCCAAAAAGTTATATTACAGTGGTATCAGAGCTCCACTCTTGCCACAACCTGTGCTAGTATTGGAGCTTCAGTCATGCTGCATTCTAAAGATGAAGATCCTCTTTCTGAGAGGGAGAGGAGATACCAGAATAGAAGTCATAGAAAGTATGACTATACCACTGTTGACCTTGACAAGGGTCAAGACAAGGGGAAAGCCCCTGAATTGGTGAATGATAAAGATAAGGAGGCAGAAGAGTTTGCAAAAACTCTCTTGGAAGCTATGCAAGATCTGTCCAAGGAGATAAAGGAGATAAGGATAGATCGAATGAGGGAGTCCCTTGGGAGATTCCAACAAGGAGAAAGTTCTGAAATGTCTTAGTTTAGGACTGGTCAACCTGTGAGCTTGCCACAAGTCCCATAGATCTCACAACGCTCTACAATGCCTACCTTCTTGGCTGTAGAGAATGAAGGGCTTCAAGAGCCAACCTCTTTGGAAGGCTACTTTGTAGAATATGATTGACAAAGTCAAAGGTTCAAGGATAACTTGAGCTTTCAAGACTTCTGCCATCTCAAGGACTGGAGGAAGCCGTGGCAGCAGTACAGAGATGGAGGTTTTCTTCATGGGAGGCACCACACCATGGGCAGGTTCTTCTTGCCTAAGTTCGATGGAACACCCTCTTGTTTTGCTAAAGCATGGGTGGAGAAGTTGGACATCTATTTCCAGCTGAATAAAGTGCCTGAAGCAGAAGCCATTAAGATTGCTGCACTGCATTTTGATGGAGCAGCCCACAATTGGTGGTTTCATGTACATTCTACATTGGGGCACAACAATGTGTCCACTTATGCTGAGTTCACTAGGAGACTAGTGGAGAGATTTGATCAGAAGGATCCGGAGGCCCCTTTCATAAGCTTGGAAAAGCTTAAACAGACAGGAGATGCTGAGGCCTATATCTCTGAATTCCTGAGATTGTCTGTAATGGTTCAAGATCTTTCAGTAGCAAGGAGAGTCTATATGTTCATTGATGGCCTGGAAGAACCTTTGCATGGGTTGGTCAAGTCTACCAAGCCCACCACTTTGCATGATGCCATTGAAAGAACTAGAGATCTCCAAGATGCCTTGCCAAGGGCAAAGGCAACCTTCCCAAGCAAAGCCACTCACTCTTCTAAAGGGAAGGAGGGGAAAGCTGCTCCACCCAAGGAGAGCTCACAGAAAAAGCTTCTTGACAATGATCTTCGGAGGGAGTTGAGGAAAAAGAAATTATGTTTCACTTGTCAAGAGCGATGGGTACCGGGACATAGATGTGCTGTTAGAAGAGCACACTATATTGAAGTCTTCTCTAATTGTGAGGAGGAAGAGGGAAATGATGGGCTTAGGAGAGGTCACAACGTTGGTGATGATGAGGAGGAGGATCCATCATCATCCAGAGAAGAAGAAGGAGCATTTGCTCCAACCAGTGGGACTCTTGCTTCTTTGAGAGGAGTGCCCAAGTATTTGACTCTTAGAGTGCAAGGTTCAGTTATGAACCAAAGAGTATCCATTCTGATTGATAGTGGGGCAACCCACAACTTCATTGATGCTCACTTTGTGCAAAGGAGAGGGATCCCTATTGATACTTTTGATGGGTTCTCTGTTTTGGTTCCGGGAGATAGAACTATGCAGTGCATGCAGTATGTTCCATCACTTTCTGTGACTACGGGGACCTACACTTTGGAGGACCACTTCTTTGTAGTGGACATACCAGACACCAACATCATCTTGGGTGTCCAGTGGTTGATTACTTTGGGAAAAGTCACTACTGATTGGAAGGCCTTGCAGATGGAATGGGTGGATTTGACGAGTGGGAAATAACAAATCATTCAAGGCATGCACACCTACCCTTCACTTCATGCTTCTACCCACACAACAAAGATGGAATTGCGAAGTGGGGGCAGGGACCTCACAGTTCCTTCTCTCATGTTTATGAGAATGCTGCAAGGGACATTCCTACATCATGGCAAGCCACTTGGGGTGCCATTAGATTCTATGGGGAAAGCTTCACCAAGTGCTGAAACAATGGAAGAAAGAGTCACAGCGCTGCGGGAGGAAGCAAGGGGGAGGATCAGCCTTCCCACAAACAATTTTGGCATGCATAGTGCCAAAGACACAAGCAGCAACAAGGCAAGCACCATCATAGATGCATTAACAACTCTGTCCTTGTTGAGAAGTGTAGATCCATATTGGAGTTCTCAACTCCTTGTGGAGTACTCCAAAGATCTGCACACCGGGATGATCTTAGATGGCATAAAGCAAGGAGGAGGCTATTTGGTCCATCAAGGGGTCATCTATCATCTTGGTAAAGTATTCTTGTCTCAAGCCTTCAAGCTTAAGCAAGAGATACTACAAAGAGCACACAAGGAGTTTCTTTCCAGCTACATGCAGTCAACAAAAATCTACTCCCTAATCTTGAAAAGTTTTGGTTGGGAGGGTATGGAGGAAGAACTACATCAGCATTATGATTGGGAGGAACTATATCAACACTTACAAGAGTGCAATAGTTATGTGGAGATGGGGCAGCCAAGGGATCCTATGCAGGAGACATTTCAGGCATCTATTCCTTCTCTCAAAAGAGGAGAAAAGCCCATGCCTAACTCTATGTGTGTGGGAGACTTGTATGGTAAGAAATCTGATCTTGTGGAGCAAGTTTATTTTTTTGATTTGGCACATTCTCTTACCATATGTATGCAGGCCATGGCTCCTACAAGGAGTAATATTACATGCAGATCTCATGGCAATGTTGAGGCCAATAAAAATTCCAAAGCTGGCCACTCCCTTGAGGTGCAAAGGGAGATTATTTATCATGATGGGTGCTTCCCAAAGGCACCTAATGAGGGCTTCACTTTCAGCCATGTCAAAGTGCAGCAAAGATGTGGTGGGAGTACCACCTATCACACTCAGATCTACTCAAAACAAGGAGTGCACTGCGCTGGTACCTTATGTGGGATTGTGACCCACCTCCTCAAGTGCAACTTTCAGCTTGCCTATATGTGATTTTGCTTCCATACATAGATGACATATTGGTATTGTTTATGGGTATGTATGGGCAAAGAGTAAGTAGTGTACATGTACCACATGGGATGGAACTTTATCCTGTACTTCATGATACATGCTTTAGATTTGACATTGCTTCACCCATGTTCATTTTTGTTGAGTTTTAGACTCCTGAAGGGGCAGACTATGCACCTATCGTGTTAGCATTGGAGGAGCAGTTTCTGATGTATTTGCTTGGTGAGCACTTAATCCATGATGAAAGCTTGATTCTTGATGGTGCCATCAATGGAGAAGGAGAAGAATTACAGATCTTACCCTGTCAGTTGCTTGAGGACAAGCAACATTTTGGAGGGGAGGACTGTAATGTTCCTACTTAGCCTTAGCTAAGAGGAGACATTAAATTTTGATTTAATTTATGTTTAATGAATAAATGAATAAAGGAGGACATGTAAAACTCCTAAAAAGTTTGAATAAATCAATGCCCATGTGAACAAAGACAAATCTGGGCTATGTAAATAATCACTTGCGGGTGTGAAAGAGGTTTGAGCCAAAGATTGGGTCCACCTTGACCAAGTCAACTGTGTTGTCTAGGTTCATTGCATCTCCAAAAGGGACTGCGCAGTTCTAGAAGGGAGCCTCTAACGTGAAGAGGGGTAACTCGTCAAAGTGGTTTAGGGTTTGCAAGGGCTTTCTCATGTTATAAAAGGAGGAGAGCAACATGAAGAGATTGTTGATAGATGATATTTCTGAAGTATTTGTCTGCTTAAGCAAATACCATTCTCTGCTGTTTAGTGGAGGATTGTGATTGCAATTCCTGTTTAGGGGTTTCATCTCTTCCCTTGAGGATCATTGGAGGAGGTCTTTGCTGAAGTGAGCCACTATCTGGTTTGAGACCAAGCTCTATCTTTCATGAGCAACGTTGGCCCATTGAGGGTTTTGCAGTTGCTATCTTTTGTAGCAAGTGGCGTTCTAGGTCTGCTTAGATCTAGCTTGTTTTGGGAGGCTTTCTCTGTTGGAGTGTGTTGTTCAGCCTCCAAAGAGATAGCTGATCCATATTTTGTATCAGATCTGTAATTTCATTCAAGTTATTCAGTCTCCTTCACCCTCTGCGCAGTTTCTGTTCAATACTGCATTATTTTGTGAGAGGGCTTTCTTATTTCAGTTTGCCATCAGTTTGAAGGAAGATCTCTTGGTGTTAGGCTTGCCTTCTCTTGGTGATCCGTGGATTGCGCTGCTAATCCATGTCTCTATAGATCTGATCTCTTTCAGCAATAAAAGTTATCTTCAGAAATTCACAGGTTTTAAATGGGGCGCAATTGTAATTGAATCTCTTTTGCTTATTATACAATATTTTGATGTAATTCCAATTGGATCTTGTTCTTAAAGTCTTATAGTTTCCAGATCTGTTTTAGATCTGATGCTTCATCCATACTTATGTCAGAGATCTGAAATGTAATGTACAACAGCTGAACCATCTGAAAAATAACGTTGTCTATGTATTTCTGCAGTTTATTCCTAGTTGGAGCTCTAATTTCTGAGGGGATTTTGCCCTAGTTCTCTTTGTAATTTGTTGTAGAAGCAATAAGCTCAAATACAAATCTGATTTACTATTATATTTCTGAAGTATCAGATCATTGGCTATCCTCCTCTGAGTTTCAGTGAACACTGCACAATTCTAGTTGCTGGGGTTTTCATGTTGCAGTAGCCTCTCTCTTTGGCTGATTTCTAGCTAGTCTTGATTTTGGGAGATCTGTTTAATGTGCCTAAACTGATTTGTTTCAACTGAAATTCTATATATAAGTAACATACAGCATAAATGAGGGGATCCCAGCCCTGATCTGCGTTATTCTTGCTCAGATTTGCTTATACAACGTTTTCATTGAAGACCTTATTGAGATTCCTGAAAGGGATTATTCCAAGTTCTATTGGCAGAGTTTACAGTTGGCCAGGTAGCCTCTGGTTCTCACCCTCTTTTTAGAGGTGACATAACCAGTAAATGCCTCTGTAGTCCATCTCTGAAATAGAATCTTGAGAATCCCCAAAAAGGAATATTACACTTTCCCTTGCCTTTCTTGCCTCATGCCAACAGTGCTACAGTCTCATCCCGCTCAACTGGTTTGGCTACCCCAAGCTGGCTCTTCTTGATTTCTATCTGTATGCAATCATCTCAGAACCTCTCCCAATAGGGAAGGGTCTCACGTGCACAAACCCTATCAGTAAAGTTCAGCCATGAACTGGGAAGGCCATTCACTACAATCCGCACCAACTCAGTGGGTGGAATGACCTCTCCAACTGCTGCTAATGCATCTCTCACATTAGTAATCTTTGTGAGATATCCAGTTGCATTATCAGTTTTACCCATCTTAATGGTCTTCAACGTCTCCCTTAGGACCATTTTTCTGTTCTCATTGGTACTCTGGTAGAGATTGGTCAATGCTGTCCACATGTCATGAGCATATCTCTTTCCTCTCACATGAGGAATGCAATGGTCTTTGATTCCATCTAGAATCAGTCTCTTACCCTTGTTATTCTTTTTATTAAAGACTACCAACTGAACAACATCAGTAGGCACATTAACAGGGTTTTGTGCGGTATGCACCATGATATCCCAGACTTCTACCTCCTCAAAGATACTCTGCATTCTCTCTTTCCAAACACTGTAGTTATTATGCCCATCCAACCTATCCTCCACCCTCAAGCCCAAAGACATGCTTGCTGTCCTAAATAAGCTGAAAATAACACTGCTGTAGTAAAGGTAAAATTTTCTGTGTGAAAAATTAGTTCGCTGTAATTTCTGAGTGAAAAATCAGCTTGCTGTAATTTTTTCTTCTTGCTGTCCCAAACTGCCTTTTTAGCAAAATACCTCTGATACCATGTAGAATTTTCTGTTTCCCACCCCGGTTTTCAGTTTCTCCTTGTTTCTCCAAATAGTTAATTGCCCATTCCCATAGCCTTACATTCAACAAGCTGAAAAAATAAATATTTTCTGAAAACACAAATTCTGGAAATTTTCAAAATGCTGGAAATTGCAGAAATATAACTCAGCAAAATAAATCAGCCACACAGAAAAATAGACGCGCTGATTTTTGGTCAATGTGACCCTTGAAAAACCCCCTACAACTCTTGGGGAAAACCAGTTCGAAAGCTCTTCTTATTTCTGGAAAATGCTTTTACAGTGAGAGAGAAATACTCAGAAAATTTCAGCAAGTAAGAACTTATCTTGTTTTCCGTTCTTAACCACTGCCTCGAAAAACGTGTACACAGCAAAAACAGAAACAAGAATAAATGCTGTACGGCCTCCTCGAATTCTGTGCCCAGAATTTACATCATTAAATGCTGTTGTACGGATTGCCTCGAAAACTGTGCAAACAACAATAAATGTTGCTGTAAGGATTTCTCGATTTCCATGCAGAAAAATAGCAAAGTTGTTGTACGTTTTTCTGCCTCGATTTTTCGTGCACAACTATGCTTTGAAAAACATGCCAGAAAATCAACAACCTGCTCCTTGAAATCTGTGCCAAACCTCGCTGTACGACCTCTTTGGAATACGTGCCAAATCTATTGTACAGTCTGCCTTGAAACTCGTGCCCAAATCTGCCTCGAAATCTGTGCCTCTCCTTGCTGTACGGACTTGTTGAAGTGCTGCTTCGGTTTGTGTGCCACGTTCTGTCCTCCTTCTCCTCAATGCCCAGAAATCTCCTTTGCTTTCCTTCTCTCCTTCTCTCAATCTGCTCATGAAAGAATGACTGATCTTTTCCTCCTTTAACCTAACCCTAAGTGACTTTTGGGGAGTCACTTAATCCAATGGCTGAAAAAGCTTTAGATCTAGGGCTGAGATGAAATGCTCATTTAAATCTCAGTTTCTATTTTTTAATTCACCCCACTTTAATAAAGACCCACTTAGTCATTTATTTCCAAAGTCACTTTTTCTTTCTAATTTCACATTGACTTTATTTAAGTCACTTTAAAATTAGACTTTAGTAACTTTATCACTTAAAGTCACTTTTAAATTAGATTTGACCTTATAACTTTATAAAGTCACTTTAGGAGAAAAATAAAATTCTTTTGAACACTTTTCCCTAGGCCAAAGATCAAAGCCTTAGGGAACCACCTGTCCTCCGGTAACCAAATTTCACAAGCATGAGCATTGAGAGCCTAGGAAGGAAAAACTAATTCCAAGAAAGGGACAAGAAAATAACTCAAATTAGAGGGAATTTCAAGCACAGAGATTTAATGAAGGGTAAATTTAGTCTAGACTCTAGGTAGCCAAGGAAAGTGGTCTTATCTTGGAAAACTTGACCATTTTGGGAAGGATTGCAAAAGAATAAAGGCATGATTTTTCTCACTTAGAATTTATAAAGCAATGGAGGAATGATGTTGGAAGGTGAGTATTACAACAATAAAAAAGAGGGACTATAGAATCTTTATTACTTCGTTATTTGCCAAAAATATATCTAAAGAGGCATGGTAGATAGACTCAGGTGTGACATTGCACAAGGCACATAAAGAGGAGTGGTTTGCATCATTGGATGATAAATAAAGTCAAGTACAAATGATAGCTTTAGGAGATGACAAGGTAAATATATTCAAAGGCCAAGGAATGATACCGTTCAAGATGCCTAATGGAAGTGTCAATTAAACCATGGTGTTTTATATATACTACTCCTAAAGAAGAACATGTTAGTGAGTCAAATAGCAAAACACCGTCTCAAGATTGAATTTAATGAAGTCAAGTGTTTGGTAAAGGATAAGGGGAACCACTACAAAGTGTTAAAGGTGTTAAAGAAGCCAGTCTTCCTAGATTTATTGTTATAGCATTAGGACATCAAGCATTAGTGGTTGAAAGTAGCTGCAAAAATCAACCATGGCACCAAGGGTATGTACATCTTAACTACCAATGTCTTGCACTTTTGAAGAAACCACATTAGTTCCATCCAGTTTAATAGAAAAAAGGTGTTTGTGAAGCTTGGAAGTGCCTCTATGGAGATATGCAGGTGGCCTCTACATTGAAAATAATTTGGCGTGGGATTATCTACCCTTCTTGGGTGATAGTGAGAAAAATATTAGTTGCTCAATGCAATTCTGATTAGATGCTCCTTAAAGACATTGAGGAACTCAAATCTTCAAATGGAATATCAAACCTTGACCTCTCATTGACGTTAAAAGTCCAGTAACCCTAATGAAGCCTCCATTCTTCTGTGTTATTTTTCAACATTCTAGGATACTCTACATAACAAAGTCTTGTTTATGAAAAAAATATTTCATTGCCTTTGGTGGTCTAATGAATGTGGATTTTGGCATACTGCTTGTAATTTTCAAACAACTGTTTGTTTTGCCATATGTTCAACCATGCTATGCCTATGTTGAATTGATTTCATGTTTGTGTCTTGCATCTTGGAGCTAGAGCACTGTCAATTATGAAATATATTAAATGCTTCTTTAGTTGAGTACGAAATGTTGATTATTTTCCCATTATTGGTTCCTTGGAAGCTGCCATGGTTTATTCTATTTTGCTGTCTTAGTACGTTGTTTTGAGTCTTGACTTTGCAGGGGCTGGGTTCTCCTGCAATACAATTTCAGCCATCAAGTTCACCTAGTGCTTCTCAAGGCTTGATTACTGATGCCTTCACTTCTCGGCAATGGAGAACAGGTGAAAACTGGTACCTTGCAACTTTTATACTCTTTCAACTAAACTTATTTGATAAATTCTTAAGTTAGTTATTGTGTTAATTTGAGCACTTGTACTCTTGAATAGATTAATATTATAATAGTATAGCTATAACTTCAATTAAATAATAAGAAGATTTCAGGGGTCGAGTTATATGTAAACGAGATACTAGAAGAAAACAGTGGAAAAATAAAATCTTATCGTTTTCTAATCACAAAGAAATATATTAGCTAGAAATTTAAATCTGGAATCTACTTTCTTGGGAGTTAGAAGAACAAAATGTATATAAAGGAACACACGTGCACATAGAATCACATCTATGCTATTGGATTCCGTTTCCTCTTGAATTCTGATGGGACCCATATCTAGTATTTATACAACCGGAATACAACTTAAATATGTCTAGGATCCATATCCATATGAGACATGGGACAGATCTGTATGCAATTTTGTAAGGGATATGGTTGGTATGAATTGCATTCTGTATCTAAATTAAAAATGGAGCAAAGAACTTAATCATAAAGTGATATATATATATATATATATATATATATATATATATATATATATATAGAAGCCCTTGTTTCATACAAAATTTGCAAGGGTTTGAAATGTGCATGGTCTCCATTGTGGATGTCTTCTTGAAGGGCAAGTTTGGTGGTTTGGAGGGCAATTTTGAGGAAGAATTCATCTTGGCTTGATTTCTTCATCTCCCAATTGATTTTTCTTGACGGTTGGCTGAGTTTTGATCATTTGGGAGTTGTTATTCCTTCATAATGGGTTGAATTTATTATTTGTGTGTTGATTTATTTTGTTGAAATTTTCGATTTGTGGGTCGGTCTCTGTTTAAAATATTCACACACAAGTGGGTCGATATGTGCTGAGAAATTAAATGATGCATTTCGTTGATTGCAGGAACATGTGTTGAATATATATGCATATAGGAGATGCCATGATATTTATTTTTCTCCAAGAATTCTACTTATAACCATCAGAAAACATTATACAGAGTCAGAGAATAATATGTACAAGTATAAAGAAGAATATACAGTCACTCCGGCAGCTACCTGGTGCTGTTAATGCTGCAATAAGGTCTGCATATGCAGTCTTCAAAGCATTTTTGACATTTCTAATTACTAAAAGAAGGCCTGTGGACTTAACTTGGGTACATGCCTTATCACTCCACAACATTTGACACAAAGTGACAGTACTGCTAGAATTCTCAAATATACTTGCAATGTAATTTCCAAAGGGAGAACATATCAGCAACCTACATAATACTGCAAGCCATCATTAGGTGAGAGTATGAATGGGCTATGATGTTGCCCGAATTGTACATCCAATGCGACAACGCTCAGGGCAAGGGCTGTCACTCTGATCCCTGCCCACTCCATTTAAGCTATTTCTTAAGGCAGACTAAGGGGGTTAGTCCCTGAAGGCAATATGATGAGGAATTTGTTGAGAATCAAAAAAGTTTAGGGGATACAGATGAATATCCTAGCAACTTGATTAAATTAGGTGGCAAGTTAGATTGATAAGCACAACAATTAGATTATTTAAGATATTTCAGTGATAGGCTAGTGCCTTGAAATTAGAAAATACTTGCACAATAGAGATCAATATGTCAAGTTACCAGATAGACAAATGCTGCAAGAAGGAGATGCAAAATCTATTCTAGATGAAATTCAGGACCTAATCTAATGTAAAATGCAAGATCTTGGTTTATTTTAGTTGGATGCCTATTCTAAGTGCAGCCCTCTCCTCAATTATTTTGAAGCTATCCGTAAACAAGGTTGTAGAGAGAAATGCTGGGGAAGGAGGCTAGGAGGCTATAGTGTCATTAATGATACCTCCCCAGGACCTCTAACCACCCAAGAATCAAGGAGAAATAGACCTCTGTTAGTGCAGTGAGCAGGGTGCTGAAAACAAGTCAACTTTCAACCTTTACAATAGGCAACTAAACAATTACATTCACTGGTTTCAATCCTATGTGAGGACAGTCTCTCGATAGCATTTCCGAGAACAAACAGCAGCATCATGCTCATGGATATCTTACCAAACATAATTGAATACACTCTGGTTGCACTCTATAGGTGTAATAAATAAAATAATGTAAATAATGATTAATTAGTTAATTAGTAATTAGGTTGAAAGGGCATGTTTAAATGAGACATGACCTTTCGTGAAGAGGCACCTGTCTAGGTATATAAGTAAGCCTCATTTGTAACATTCATCATCAATTCATTCTTCATACTTTTTTATATAATAATATTTGTATCCTCGTGGATATTTTAATATTCCAAGTCTTCTGGAGTATTTAACTTGAGAAGGAACTTTGTCCACTTCATTTGGTATCAGAGAAGTTCGATCTTTTGGCCGCTCACGCTGCACAAAGCCACGCTCTCCGATCCAGGCCCTTGGCCATCGAAAATTCGTCAACATTGTTGCCATTGAAACATTTTGCTACACTTTTGGAGTTTCTCCTTTTGCTGATTTCGTTAGAGGCCTTTGACCACTAAAATTAAAAGAAGAAAAAGAAGAAGAAGAAGAAGAAAGATTTATTATTAAAAATAAAATTTAAAATATATATATATATATATATATATATATATATATATATATATATTAAAAAAAAACAAGAAAAACTATATAAAGAAGAATATAAAAAGGAAAACTATATAAAGAAGAATATAAGAAAAAGGCTCCAATAAAAAAAACACTCGAAAATCATAAGATTAAAAAAAAAAAAGTTATATAAAAATATAACTAAAAAAACAAAAAAACAAAGGCAGTTGTCCACTGCGACCACCCACCATCAACTGTGAGGAGCCATACGAAGTCGACTGCTCTTACCTGTCCACCGTTGCACGTCCATCCAGTGGAACACAATGACTCCGTTACCACCAACCCCAATAAAAAAAAATTATATAATAAAAAAAAATCTATTACCTATGCTTCCCGTCGAAGTTCTTCCCACCCAACCGTCATGCTGTCCTCTCCCCATATCATCCACTCAGCCTCCATATATAACCACAACCGACCACTGCAGCAGTCCTAACTTCCGCAGTTGCAGAGACTGCCATAGTCGTACGCAACTGCTTATCCGATGCCCCCAGCCGCATTAACCACCGATTCTACCATGCCACGGATCCCTGTCTGCCTCTGTTGCGGCTACCAATTGCTACCAACACCAGACAATAGTTGGTCGTCTGTCACGACTTAGCTCATGAAAACGCTAGACAACAACCCCAGGCCGCATAGCCGCCATTGTCCAGTCCGCAGAGCTGCCACCGTCCAGGCCGCACAACCGCCATCGTCGCAACCCGACCCTTTATTCGCAGCCGTTCTCTTTGTAGTCTTTCTCTCTGCTTGGAGTCAGCTGTCAACACCAACGCTACAACTCTGTTTTGCAGTCGTTGTTCGACCAATTCATATTCCCGCCAACCGCTGCCACGACATATCGCAACCCCCTTTCGCAATTGCTTGACCCCTCGCTGCAAACGCAGACACCCGTTGCACATTCGCTATGTTCATCACTACACGGAGCCATCACCAATCAACCCCCTTGCACTCATTGCCAATTCTCATTGCAGCGGAGCGCTGCCACCCTCATTGCCAATTTTTGGTTGCCGTCACTCCCCTCGTTGTTCGACAAGCGGTAAAGAAGATCAAATTTTTCAAGAAGGTAAAAAGGTGATACAAAATATGCAAAAGGAAATTGAAAAAATCACCACTAACAAAAATGAGGAAGTTTCGCGACTAAAAGACCATAGCGAAAAATTACTAACACAGATAAAAAAGCTTAAGAAAGATAAGAAGTTGTTGGAAAACAAGGTGCAACAACTTTTTGAAAATAAAGCATCGAATGTAGAAGTCCAAGTTGAAGAGAAAGAAATTGATACTAATGCAGTGAATGTCACAACTAAAGAAGAAGACAAACAAGTTGCGAGAAAATACAAACTTAGATCTTGTAGTTCTGTTGTAGTTGAGACGATGAACATCCCATGTGAAGGTTCTATGACCAAATCAACAACATCCTCACCAGAAGAAAATAAAAAAATTACCACTCACCTAAGAAGGGAAAGTCAAATCGAAAAACTTCCCTATCGACATCCAAATCACGGGAGAAGACAACTCGACCAAGCTATGTATTCATAACAAAAACAAGTAGCTGATATTTTGAAGAATACTAATGTCAGTACAATCCGCTCAAGCGATAATTCATCACAAGTTTCAAGTTGCCGTAAGATTCCACAGAAGATTGATTTAGGATGGTCCAATCCATTCTCAGTGCGACAATTTTGTTTGTCACTTGAGGATCATATCAACTTGTATCGACAAGGATCACTGCCTCGAGACGAGAAGACATTCATAGCAAGAAATCGAGCCTTTCATCAACAAGCTTTGGGGACAAACTTTTT
The DNA here is from genome assembly GCA_034641835.2 of Pinus albicaulis. Lineage (NCBI taxonomy): Eukaryota > Viridiplantae > Streptophyta > Pinopsida > Pinales > Pinaceae > Pinus > Pinus albicaulis. The sequence continues at coordinate 376,322,548 of CM076573.1, read as the reverse complement.
GAGAAAGGAAACAATGTAATAGATAAAATAATATAAATAATGATTAATTAGTTAATTAGTAATTAGGTTGAAAGGGCATGTCTGATGAGACATGACCTTCTGAGAATAGGCACTTGTCTAGGTATATAAGCAGGCCTCATTTGTAGCATTCATCAATTTAAATTTCTTCATACCCTTTGACTTTGCCATCCAGCGGGAAGAATATAGCTTTCTTTATTCCGGGAGGAATTCTTTATGTGTAGGATTCGGCAAACGGATGCCCCCTCTATCTATTCGTCTAATACTTAATTCATCTATTCGGATGCCTGTGTTTCGGGATGAATCGAGTTATTATTAAGGGAGAGAGCATGCATGAAAGTGGGATATAGAATTGAAGAACTCAACTCACTTAAATAATGAAATAATAAGGGTGAGGTAACGTGTGAGGAGAGGCCCGGTAGGGTGAGGTACGTTAAGTGACTCGACAAAAGGCCCGTAGGGACGGAGTCACTCACTATTCATATGGTGAGGCCCGGTAGGACCCGTTAGGGGGCTCGACTAATAAGGCCGCCATCGATTTATCGCTCACCTCCCCAAAGAGGTGAGGGACTCGGCCGAGGTTACGAGGTCGAGGAGAGAACGGACTCTCGACTATAAGGCCGCCATCGACTCACTATTCATATGGTGAGGAGCAGCTCCGTTTTATTGCTATTAGATCTTGGGTGGGTGAAAATGGAGGAACTCGAAGACCGGCTCCCCACCCCCAAAAAGAAGCTATTTCCTGCGTTTTTCCAGCCATTCCCTGTCCCAATTCAGTTGAAGCATCATCCGTTGATTGAGTTCCAGCTTCCATGCTAATGCCGGGATCAGAGGCCAAGACAGAGGCACTACCAGGAGCAGAGCAAGCCAATACAGAGCCGGTTCTATATGACCTTGATTCAGTAGATCTAGTGGCACCCGTAGCGTTTTGATCTAGTTGATCCCGAACCACGAGCACCTGTTTAAGCGGCATCCCTTCTAGTTCGAAGGATTGTTCCAGCGTCCTTGTCAGTGTTCTTACATATATGCATAATGTTCCTAGTAAAGAGTGTAGTAAGCTTTTAACTGTGGGCAATTCATGTGCATTTGAGTAGAATAGGCCCGTAGTAGACCCCGCAGCTTCATCAGTAGTAGGTAAGGGCAGGCGCAGGTTACCTGTTTACGGATATAAAGGACCGGTTTCGATGCGGAAGGATTTTCACCTTCTTCACACCGCCAGAAATAAGGTACGAGATCGCTTCTTATATAAGCCAGCTTCCATGAATTGAAAGCATACACCGAGCGTAGTTCATGCATCAGTAGAGGCCAATCAAGATAAGATTGAATCCATCTCCCACACCAATTAGATCTGCTAAGCAAACCTTAGAATAATAGCCTATACCTGCATACTAATTATAGCATTACCATAGTTATCAGCAGCTAGCCCATCGTAATCAGCATATATAAGTTATAAGTAAGCAAGCCCACTAAGAGTGAGCAAGGCCATTAAGCAACCCATCCAAGACATGAGAGCAGCTAAGCCAAACAAATATATATAAATAGCTAATTCTGTAAGCATCATAAAGTACATGAAACAAGCAATGAATCCCCCGAGCTAAGGTACTAAGTGCGAATGAATGATTGGGTTGCGGTTCATATGTGGGTTCGGGATATCGATATTGCCCTCCTAATTCCGTCCCGTTGTGCCATGAGGTTATTGCTCCTCCGAAAAGGGAAATGAAGGGGTTGACTTCTGCAAGACGTACTGGTCTACCTCGGTATATGATACTTTCCAGCCAATTCGATTCTGAGCCTGAGAATGTGTTTAGGAGGTGGGCTTGAGCATCATTTATCTGAGCTGCTTAGATCCCCAACGTAGAGGTTCGCATCTTTCTTCTTTCCTTTCTTTGGAGCCGAAAAGCTACGGGCTGCTATCGCCTTGGATATCAGGTTCTATTGGTTCTTCAGGTTCCTCAGAATTCGGACTTACCCGGTCCGATGGCTCATGCTACTTTTGGTTCATTTCGATACCTTGGAGACCTAAGAGAACTCGCAAGAATCTACACTACTTTTTGGACCAGCGGGACATGCAATAATCTACACTTTTTACCCACTCAATTAAGGGGCTAGAAGGAAGGGGCTACACTCATTAATCTCTATCTGGCACGTGTTCTAAAAAAAGGAGCTACACCTAGTCTAATAAACAGTATTAATCAGAGTGCCTACACCTAGTCTTCTCTACACCCAAGATCAACAACACCTAATACAGGAACAATAGAACTATGGTCACATCCTCCGCAAACCCCGCCTACCTAGGGAGAGCAGATTCTATTCTTCGCTAACAGTACCTATTCCTATCGTTCATGAAGTAGACCAGGAAAAAGCATTATTCATTAACGATACCAGGGCTAATTAGCTGATTCAACAAGCAGACATGAAATCAATTTACAAGGTTAACACAGCGATGTAAAGGGAGAAGGCGGTTCCTACATTGCCAACCCTATCTCATATAGTAGGGAGTGATTGTGGGGAGTGAGATCAGCGAACCTTTCTGAAAGGGAAAGTGTCTGTATTCCCTAACGTATTTTCTTTTTCTGTAAATACAGGTAAGCTCAATCTAAGCTTCACTATCATAGTTACAGTAATAGCCTGTATATAAGAGCCTGGAGAACTCGTTACCATTGCTTCTGTATTACTAATATCAGGGAGATCATACCCTGTACGATAACATGTACGTTAATTAGGTGATTAACATTGTCCAATATTACAGAGCTTAGGGTTATACTGGTAATGAGAAGGTTAATAAGCTTACAACTAGTTATGGAATTACAATACCTTTCATATTAGTGAGCTAAAGCTATGAATAGTAACCAAGCTATGATAGATTACTTATATACCGGTAATGATAGAGCTTATAGCCTCTGTATTAGTGATATAAGGTTGATCCATAAGCAATGATATGATATTATTATAAGTAAATAGCTGTACTTATACAAGTATTACATGTTACTCGATAAGCTGTAGTTTATACAGATACATTATGCATTCACTTATTAGAATTACCTACTACTTATTACGGAAGAATAGTGGTATAGATAGGATATTCGAGTATAGCTTACATGTGTGATTACCATTCATGCCTTGTACTTTACATATAAGGGTTATGATTCCAATACAAGTAAGTACCATTACTTTGATCTATGATTATGTAGAATAGATAAGCCAGCATGATACGTACTATTCCTAATACGCTGATAACAAGTATGGATTCTAACCAAGCTATGACTAGAGCTGTATTACTCATAGGTATATAATGGAGATAGAAGCAATACAATAAGATGGAGAGCTTTTATTACCTGTGTTTTACCCTAATATATTTATACAAGGTCATTACACATATGAGCTATTACGAGAAAATGATACCTGCTTTGTAATACTTAACCAGTACTAGTATTTACATAAAAAACCTGTGATTACAGTGCAATACTACTCTTTTTCCACATTATGACTCTTATATAAATAGAGAAAGCTGAATACAATGGATATGATACTATATTATAATACGTCTGAGATCCCTCTAAAGCTGGTACTAGTACTGTATTTCCATAATACGTATGATTCCATTGATACTATTGGAATACTACTATGTTACCTTATATAAGCTGATTAACTTGCTTGTATTACGATAGCCATTGTCTTATGTGTGCTGTATGTATTTCCCCTTAGTTCGCTAAGCTAACACGGTGAACTATACAACCCAATAAGTGAAAATATGGCATATATTATAGACTAGTAATACCATTATAGTAATACAATAGGGATCACTGATTACTTGCTGCTTATATTCCATATGAGATGACTTGACTACTACTCTATATACCAATCCAGTAGGAGATTGATGAACGACCAATGGAGTAGAAGCAATCGACATACCTGGATACGATACATGGTCTATGAGCTATAGATACATGTAAACACATTGCCTAGTATAAACTCTACATACTAGTTTTGACAAAGCTCAATATGCTTGTCAACATATGGGTTTGATTCATAGTAACTGCTTACTGTTTCCACTTAGTGTAATCACTTGTATTCCCTAATCAATTCCAAAACATTACTCAGATCAATGGGTCTAATACTATAATTAGATCAAACAAGCTGGTAAAACAGGCACATTGGCTAACTTGCACAAAACAAAGGCTTGTAGAACCTTGTCATAACCTGAACATACGTATTACTAATAAGAAAGAGGCTTGTCTTCCCATAAGTAACATGAGCTTACATCATAGCTCTTACCAACCCGTTGTTACCTAAGCGGATGTGTTATGGGCTTAGTACTAATACCCTTATTCTATTGAAACTAAGCTCCTAGTAATAAAACAGCTTGTGTTGACATATCAATGAATAGCCTATGTAATAGTGAGATATAAGGGCTTAATCACCATTGATAGAGTACGTACATATTAGATATGCTTATACTTACCATGAGCTGTATATCTCTATGGCTAGTATCTCTACAGCTATAACAAGATAACCTTGCATGTAAGCCATTATAAGGACAACACTAGTGTATGAATAACAAGGGGCTTAACTCACTGTCCTTATTCATCATATTAGTACTACATGGCTAGGTGTACTGTTTAAGTATATACAAGCTTACTAGTCTAATCATTATAGTTATGGTCATTACACTGTATTGAAACTGATACCATGGATTTTTATGTTTCCATAATTAAGCATAGTTAACATATGTGTTTGATTCCACTTGTTACTAACATAGCATAGTAATCGTAATTAAGCTAGTAGTATAGAGTTACGCAATAGTATAAGTTACTGTGATCTAATGGTGTAAGTATTTATTAGAAGTATATCCATATTAATCAATGTAATGAAGATTACCCAATAGAAACATCAGTGTTATGAGCTCAATGTTTACCATAGCTATACTAGATGTCTAAACGTTGGCCCACAAGCACCACAACCTTAAACTCCTGAAAAGCACTGCCATATTATTTCTATAGCTCTAGAGTTGATCCGATCCCGGGAGGAGCCGTATGAGGTGGAAGCTTAACGTACGGTTCTGAAGCCAAGCTTTTCCAGCAATGGGGCTTAGGGACCGATATGATGATTGGTGTCGGTAGGGCGTCCTGCTACACAAACCTGTAGGGATACCTGTAATGCGTGAGGCACAAAGCACGGGACCCACCCTTACTCGAGAGCGTATAAGGGAAACATAGTAATAACTGTTTATCCTCATGGATATTTTCATATTCCAAGTCTTCTGGAGTATTTAACTTGAGAAGGAACTTTGTTCACTTTAGTAGGATAGATTATGATTCCTGTAGCAAGGTTTTTAACATGCAGTCAAACATGTCAGGAATAGATCAAGCATACATGATTAGTTATGAAGATCATCCGCCCATTTATCTATGCAAAAACCCTTATATCAGTTTCTAAGGCACAAGGTCCTATTACTCCGATATGAAAATTCAACAATGGTCTATCTCTGGCCTCAACATTGCTAAACTACAAATGTTGCAAAAATCGCATATATAAGAAGGCAAGAATGAGTCCTCAGCGCATAGAGAAGACACCGGTGACTGTATAGAGTGTGCAGAACAGAACTATGAACCTCCAGTATTTAGTAAGAATGAACATCTACTTTTTTTTGTCAATCTAGACAAAGGTGTGAAAATAATCTATGATCTTCAGACTTTCCTTCAGTGTGATCTGAAACATGAAAATCAGAATGCCAGTGCGCTCATTCAATTTCTTCGATTTGACTGTGGATCCCTGCAAGCATAAAGCTCTTCTCCAGCAAAAACATTAAACACTGATTCATCAGTTAATAGAAGACTCTTCCATACTTATCAGTCACATAATCAAAGAAGATGCGTATATTAAAAAGATATTCAGAGAAAATCGATTTACTTAAACACAAGAACCTTCAGCAAATCTTATATGATGCATATGCGATAAACAAAGCCTTTCAAATATGACACTTCCAGCAATTAGAAGACTAGGCTAAAGATAATTAAAACTTAGTAAAAGGACAGCCTTCAGACTTCTCAAACCATCGGATCTACGCACTTTCAGTTCGATCAAGATGTGCGTACTGGTGAGATAGAGAGATCACTGTTAATAGTATAAACTCAAGCCACAATATGTTGAGCTATTCTCACCCTATCATCAGATTATAATCCTTGAGGTTGCCTAGCTTTCGCCCACTGGTGCATATAATGATATATCTATTCCAAGACAGAGCAAACACAATTCTTCCAGAATGCACAGTTGAATACTCAGATCTGCAGACAAACCAGTTTCAAAACAAATACACAGATCTGTTCAATGCAAGATCATTCCACCAAGACACACTCCATTACCCCATCTCAACGCTCTGATACCATGTTGAAAAACCATGTACAAGATGTACAAGCAATATTTCTGAACTACTGATAATTATTTTTGAGCTTATTAGATCTTCTCTACAATTTATTCTTCTTCATCAAATAATATACTTCAGAAATTCTATGCACGCAGTAAAGAGAAGAAAGAATCACAACGAACAATACTAAGGGACACCAATGTTTAGGTCATAAACTAGGGGAAAACCCCACAAAGGGGAAAACCCAACCAAGCTTTTCCTTCGAGAAATCCTTCAACAATACATCAAGAAAATACTAACCACAATATGACATCCACAATTGCGACGTCTACAATGTGAATGTCTACAACACAATGCCAACAAGTTTTCCAATAGAGATCACCACTGAGAGGCTGATCACCATACCACATAAGACAAGGCTTAGATAATAGACTTTTGAATTGGCACAAATCTAGATCAGTAGCTAAGATCATAAGAATAATGGGCAGGGTTTGAATCACTGACTTTAGATATTTTAGATCATAAGTGTAATGAGTGAATATCGAACCTATGACTTTAGATCATATGTATAATGAGTAGATCTTGATCACTAATTTCATATCATAAATGTAATGAGAAGATATAAAACCTATGAATTCAAATCATATATGTAATGAGTAGATCTTGATTCAACGACTTCAGATCATAAGTGCAATGAGCAGATCTTGAATTACTGATTCGACTGGTGGAACATGCATGGAGGTGCTACTCCAATTCTACAGACTTTGGCATTACGGGTGCTATCACAGGTGGTAAACACTTCTTTTGCAGAGAGGTGTTGGAGTTTTATTCTTTCATCCACAGTGTTAAAAGGAACAGGTAGAGTTTAGACCGGGCAAAGAGCTTTTTTTATGTTCACTACAACTTGCGATTCTTGTCCCATTACTGTGATGATGCTGTTATGTAAAACATAATTTATTTCTGTAATTATTAGTTATAGTTGAAGTATGCAAAGGGTCTTGATCATGCCCATTAGGAAGAGAGCACCCGAACGGTATTTAAGCCAGAGACTCACAATCAATTAATATATATTTATAACTATTTCTGATTTTTAATGCTCCATTTGGTATCAGAGCAGGTTTTGAAGAAGTCTTGGAAGGCGGGGATGAGGGATCGGACGCGACAGGGTGGCAGCGGATCGGTCAAAAACAACGCAAATACGTTTGACAGTGTGCACGATGGAGTGAACTGACGGACAAATCGGAGAATTGTCAGGGTTGCAGAATGTGCAGCAATAATTCGAGGAACAACTCGCTCTGACACCAAATGGAGCATTAGTCCAAGATCTTTTAAATTGTGGCATCATCACAAAAAGTAAAAGTCTGTATGCTGCTCTAGTTGTATTAGTACGGAAGAAATATGGATCGTTCAGATTATGTGTCAATTATTGAGGACTAAACAAAATAACAATTAAAAACAAGTTTCCAATTCCTTTTATCGATGAAATGTTGGATGAACTACATGGAGCTGAATACTTCTCAAAATTGGACTTAAGGTCATGGTATTACCAAATTAGAATAAGGTTGGAAGACATAGCAAAAGCTGCGTTCCGAACACATGAAGGTCATTACGAGTTTAAAGTAATGCCTTTTTGGTTAACCAATGCACCAACAACATTCCAAGCCACTATGAACAAGTTGTTTTGTCCATATCTAAGGAAGTTTGTGTTAGTGTTCTTTGATGACATTTAATTTATAGTAAAACATGGAAGGAGCACCTACAACATTTGGAGCAAGTTCTTACGATATTAGAAGAGCATTAGTTCTATGCCAATAAGTCCAAATGCACTTTTGGGAAAGAAGAAGTAGAGTATCTCGGACATATAATATCCAAGGAAGGAGTAAAAGTAGATCCTAATAAGATCAAGGCTATAAAGGGATGGACCAAACCAATTAATATCTCAAAGCTAAGAGGATTCCTAGGATTGATCGGGCATTATCGAAGATTTATTAAAAACTATGCCCATATAACTGCACCCATAACGAACCTTCTAAAGAAGAACTCATTTCGATGGTATGATGAAGCAGAAAAGTCTTTTGAAGACTTGAAAGAAGTTATGTCTAATGCTCCTGTTTTGGTAACTCCAGACTTCTCAAAACCATTTGTAATTGAGTGTGATGTGAAAATTCCTAACTCCAGGAATCCTATTGCAACAAATTGATATTACTTCTCCTACTTGATTAATCATGCAAGTTATTTACTGTGTTCTACAAGTAAATATTGAAGCAAATACACTGCAACCTTCACTACATAAATAAACTGCGGAAAAATAAATGTAGAAACAAGATTTGAGCAAGTAGAGAAATAAACACACATGACACCGTTATTTTTGGACTAAGTCCTCGGAAAAACCCAATGCGGGAAAATCGGTGCAGCAACTAAGGGTTTGATATTATTAAGAAAAAGTTATGAATACAATTTGGGATGCCTAACTGGCCATCCACACAGAGAATCTAACTGACAGAGAACTATTGAGGATTACCTCACACTGACACTGGAAATCTGGAACTGACCCAACACTAAATTGGATAGCCCCACACTGCCTCTACGCATATCTGCATCACTCTGGCTGAGGACTGTGTCACCTCCTTCTATTGGTCATTCTGCTGGTTGGATGTTGATCTCTGGCCCCTTCGATCTCACACCCCGGCACTCCGGCGTTGCAAATGACTAATCCTCAGCAAAATAGTGGATCTCCTCAAGGCTACAGTGCTGCCTCTGTGTGGTACTGCGCTGCCAAGCGTTGTTGCTACGGTACCTCTTCTGTATATTACTCGCTGCCTTCTCTACAAAGTATTCCCAGCTCAAGAAGAGATCTTCCAACTAGAACTGTCACTGCCCCTCACTGCAATTGTATCAACTCGATCAAATCCTCTGGCTACTCTGTGTTGCTCTCTTGAGAAATTCGATCTCTAGACTCACTCGGTGTATTTTCCAAATGTCCATCGAAGTCCTTATAATCTTCTCGTGGGATAACCAACGGCCCATATTAAAACATAATCAACGTCTTTAGATCGTATTGACTCGATCTCCGTCTTTTTCTAGAAGTTTCACACCCAGTTCTATTAATATACTTTAATTATTTTAATTTCCTAAGTTTAGACTTAGGCAACATTAAAAATAATTAATTATTTTAATAAAACCCCATCCAGGTGGAAATTCCCAAAACGCTTTCTGGGTATTTTGGAATATATGTGTCTAAGCCTCCATGCAAAATTAGAGACTTAGAGTACATATGATGCTACTAGAAATCAACACCTCCCTCTTAGCGAGGAATGTGCTCTAATAATCTGTTTGAAGCACTACTGCGGATGCAGCAACATCTCTCTGCTTGTACAACGTGTATGACATTGTTTTGCAGAAATTAGCGGTTTTCCCACCCCGGTTTTCAGTTTCACCTTATTTCTCCAAATAGTTAAATGCCTTTTCCCATATCCTTACATTCAACAAACTGGAAAATAATTTTTTGCTGAAAACACAAATTCTGGAAAATTTACAGAATGCTGGAAAATGCAGAAATAAAAATCAGCAGATACAAACAACCATTCAACACATGATAACACAGTGATTTTTGGTCAAGGTGACCCTGGAAAAACCCCCTACAACTCTTGGGGAAAACCAGTCTGAAAGCTTCTCTTTATTTTTCTGAAAAATGCTTTTTACAGTGAGACAGAAATATACACAGCAAAAATTACAGCGACCTCAAAAACTGTACTTATCTCGAAAACCGTGCCAAAACTCCACCTCGGTTTCCATGCCCACAAAAACAGAAATTACAGCAAACAGTCCAGCATTAAATGCTGTACGGATAGCATTGAAATCTGTGTTGTACGACTACCTCGAAAAACGTGCTGTACGGCCTGTCAAAACTGCTGTACGACTGCCTCGAAAAACGTGCTGTACGATTGCCTTAAATATGCTGTATGTCCTCGATTTCAGCGCTGATTTTTCTGTTGTACAGATTCAAAAAACAACTCTCTCTCCTGCTATACGGACCTCGATTTCCGTGCCTTCAAACTACTGTACGGACCTCAAAAACGTGCAGCATTAAATGCTGTCTTTCCTCCCTCGAAATTTGTGCCCTCTTGCCTCAAACTTCGTGCTCTGCTCTTGCTGTACGGATTTGCTGAATATCACTGCTGCTGCCCTCCTCCTTCTCACTGCTCGGAAAAATCTCCAGCTCTCTCCTTCTCCTTCTCTCAATCTGCTCATGAAAGAATGAATGACCTTTTCCTCCTTTTCCTCCTTTATCCTAACCCTAAGTGACTTTTGGGGAATCCCTAAATCCAATGGCTGAAATAGATTGAGATCTAGGGCTGAGATTAAATGCTCATTTAAATCTCACTTTCTATTTTTTAATTCACCCCACTTTAATAAAGACCCATTTAGTCATTTATTTCCAAAGTCACTTTTCCTTTCTAATTTTACATTGACTTTATTAAAGTCACTTTAAAATTAGACTTTAGTAACTTTATCACTTAAAAGTCACTTTTAAATTAGATTTGACTTTATAACTTTATAAAGTCACTTTAGGAGAAAAATTAAATTCTTTTGGACACTTTTCCCTAGGCAAAAGATCAAAGCCTTAGGGAACCACCTGTCCTTCGGTAACCAAATTTCAACACTCCCTCTTACCGAGGAAGGTGTTCCTCACCACACCCATCTTGTCTCTGAAGTAGACATGCTTGCCCCGTGGTAAAGCTTTGGTAAGAATATCTGCAACCTGCTCATTAGTGGGAATATACTCAAGCTTCACAGCTCCCTTCTGAACATAGTCTCTGATGAAATGATATTTGATCCCGATATGCTTTGACCTGTCATGAAATACTGGATTCTCAGTGAGTTTAATGCAACTCTGATTATCACAGTAAATCACTGAAGGTCTCAACGGCTGACCAAATAAGCCAAACAACATCTTGCGAAGCCAGATGGCCTCACAACTAGCTAGACTGGCTGCCATATACTCTGCTTCCGCTGAACAATGCTACTGACTGCTGCTTTCGGCTGAACCATGACACAACTGCCGAACCCAACCCAAAACAGCACCCTGAAGTGCTCTTCCTATCAGAAGCACAACCTGCCCAATCAGAATCAGTGTAACTTGCCAATCTCACTCCATCCCCCTGCCTGTAGTCCAGACCATAATCCATTGTCCCCTGCAAGTACCGCAAAATGTGTTTTGCAGCCACCCAGTGAACCTTCCTAGGCTCACACATAAACTGACTCATCGTGTTGACTGCAAAACAAATATCTGGTCTAGTGTTGACCAAATACATCAAGGAACCAATAAGCTGTCTGTACAATGTGGGATCCACCAACTCGGAATCCGAAGCATGAAGCTTCTTCCAGTTGGTGATCATCGGTGTCGACATGGGTCTACAATCCTCCATGTGGAATCTGCCAAGGATGTCCACAATATACTTCCCCTGTCCCAGGAAGAAATGCCCCTCCTCCTGCCACACCTCCAAACCCAAAAAGTAATGCATCAAGCCGATGTCCTTCATCTCAAACTCCGCCGCAAGATCTCTCTTGCAGTACTCTATGAGTCTCTCTGCACCTGTAATGACCAAGTCATCCACATACAGCACCAGAATGAGAGGCTCCTCACCTATCACAATATAGTAAAGGTTCGGATCTGCCTCACTCTTTGTGAAACCCATCCCCTACAAGTATGTATCTATCCTGGAGTACCAAGCTCTGGGAGCTTGCTTCAAGCCATAAAGGGCCTTCTTCAGTTTGCACACATGGGACTCCTTCCCATGCACCTCAAAGCCCTGTGGCTGCTCAATGTACACCTCCTCCTGTATGAAGCCATTGAGAAATGCGGTCTTCACATCCATCTCGTGGATCTTCCAACCCATCTCTGCTGCTATCGATATAATGGAGCGGATCGAAGTATATCGAGCCACGGGAGCGAAGGTCTCCTCATAATCAACTCCCTCTACCTGGGAGAACCCTCTAGCCACAAACCTCGCTTTGAATTTCTCAATGCTGCCATCTGCAGCATGCTTTATCTTGTAAAGCCATCTGGAAGTAACCACGGGCGTGCAACCTTAAGGCCGACCTGCACATATAATTTATTAAGAATAATAAATTCAAAATAAATGTTCTGCTCATCGGATTAAGACATATTATATATGGATTTTACACCTCTCCGAAAGAGGATTCCAACAAAAATATTAACCTCTTAATCTGAGCATCATAACATGGAGTTTGGACCTAGTTGTCCAAATTTAACAGCTCTCTCTGACCAGCCTCTTAGGCCCAGCAACAGATGTGGCCTCTCTCAAGGTATCCTGAAGCCACTTGGGCTTCCTCTTCCCTAAGCACAATTCTCCCACTGGAGAATGAAACTCCTCCTCCTCATCAGGAGCCTGAAGTCCTGACTGTCTGTCTGTTGTCCTCCTGCCTGAACCTGAACCTGTAGACGCTGAAGTACCGTGTGAACTGTCCATCAGTGGACTCCCTAGTGAACTGCTCTGCATGTTGCCCGAAGCACCACCCCTCTAACTTTGTGAGCCACTGCACACTGATGGACCTGACACTGTAATCGATGTACCTCCGAATACTCCTGATCCCTGCCCACTGGATCCCTGCGACTGACTTAGCTGCTTCTGAGGGTTTGGCCAATCCAGATACTCTAACTCTCGTGACCTCCTGAAAGCCCTGTCCTCCTCGAACTTCACATCCCGCCTGACAACAACTCTCCTCTGTGCGGGAAAATAAATCCGAAAGGCTTTCGAGGTCTCACTATAGCCCACAAAGATACCCTTCTCTGCGGTGGTCTCTAGTTTGGTCCTCTTCTCCTTGGGTACGTAGGAGTATGCAATACACCCAAAGATACGAAGATGACCAACATCAGGCTTCTTCCCAGAAAAAGCCTCCTCCGAAGTCACATGCCCCAAGGCACGATGCACACTCCTATTCTGCAAATATACAGCAGTGTTGCAGGCCTCTGCCCACAAAAACAATGGTAACCCCTGATCATGTAGCATGGCTTTGGCAGCCCCTCCGATGGATCTGTTCTTCCTCTCCGCAACCCCATTCTGCTGGGGGTTGTAAAGAACTGTGAACTCCCTCCTAATGCCTGTCTCCGCACAATAATTAACAAACTCACCAAGGGTGTACTCCCCTCCATTGTCCGACCTCAGGGACTTGATCTTCCGACCTGTCTGAGTCTCCACAAGAGCTCTGAACTCTTGAAACCGCTTGAAGACCTCACTCTTGCTCTTCAAGAAATAAATCCAAGTCCTCCTAGAGTGATCATCAATGAATAAAACATAATAGTCATATCCACTCAAGGAAACATGAGACATCCGACCGCTCACATCGAAATGAATCAAATCAAGTATCCCAGACGCTCTGCTGTCACTGTTGGGAAAAGGGGATTTGGCAAACTTGCCCATAGCACACCCTCTGTATGTATCAAAGTGATCAGTACTGAAATCTAGCACACCTGTAGTGATCTCCCGCAATGTCCTCAAGGCTCCATGATACATGTGCCCCATCCTGCGGTGCCAAATCTCACACAGCTTTGAACTGCTAGCTCTGCTGCCAGTATTACTGTTCAATGCCAAAAGGGGCTAAAATGCAAACTTGTACACCTTTGCATGGCGTACACCAATCACTCTAGCTGAATCAGCTGGAGCGCCCCTGGGATATATTAGCACCTGTCCTCTCCTGAACAATATCTCATACCCTCTATCCTCCAACGCTGAGACGAATATGAGGTTCTTCCTCATCCCTGGCACATATAGAACATCTGACACCTTCAAGGGAGGTTTGGGTTCCCTATTAAATGTCAATGTCCCCGCACCGACTGCTCTAACAATGCTATCATCTCTTAGTACTACCTCTATATTAGTGCCACTCTCTGAAAGCTCTGAGAAGTACTCACGGACTCCTGTCATATGACGTAAAGCCCCATTGTCAACATACCAGATACCTGAAGATGCTCTCCTAGTGGAGGGAAATGCACACTCCCTCTCAACCTCTGTGGCAGGTGATCCTGCACTAGTGGACTCACAAGCAATGAACCCAAACTCTCGGTCAAAGCTATCCGTAAAGTCCTCTATCTCTGTTGATGCTGCCATGCTCTGGTTCTTCCCCTTCTTCTTCTTCTCCGGACACACAACTGCACAGTGTCCCATCTTTTGACAATTCCAACACTTCACCTTGGAATAGTCCTTCTGCGTATTCCCCTGTTTACCTTTACCCTTGCCTTTGCCCCCACCATTACTTGCGGAAGCTTGCTTCTTTCCCTTGCCTTTCTTGCCTCCTGCCAACAGTGCTACATCTTCATCCTGCTCAACTGGTTTGGCTGCCCCAAGCTGGGTCTTTCTAATTTCTGTCGGTATGTAATCATCCCAGAACCTCTCCCAAGTGAAAAGGGTCTCACGTGCACAAACCCCATCAGCAAAGTTCAGCCATGAACTGGGAAGGCCATTCATTTCAATCCGCACCAACTCAGTGGGTGGAATGACCTCTCCAACTGCTGCCAATGCATCTCTCACATTAGTAATCTTTGTGAGATATCCAACTACACTATCAGTCTTACCCATCTTAATGGTCTTCAGCTTCTCCCTTAAGACCATTTTTCTGTTCTCATTGGTATTCTGGTAGAGATTGGTCAATGCTGTCCACATCTCATGAGCATATCTCTTTCCTCTCACATGAGAAATGCAATGGTCTTTGATTCCATCTAGAATCAGTCTCTTACCCTTGTTATTATTTTTATTAAAGGTTGCCAACTGAACAACATCAGTAGGCACATTAATAGGGTGTTGTGCGGTATGCACCATGATATCCCAGACTTCTCCCTCCTCAAAGATGCTCTGCATTCTCTTCTTCTAAACATTGTAGTTACTATGCCCATCCAACCTATCCACCCTCAAGCCCAAAGACATGCTTGTTGTCCTAATAAACTGAAAATAACACTGTTGTAGTAAAGGTAATGATTTTTGCGTGAAAAAGTCAGCTTGCTATAATTTTTCCTTCTTGCTATCCTAAATTGTCTTTTTCAGCAAAATACCTCTGATACCATGTAGAAATTTTATGATCCAACCCCGGTTTTCAGTTTCTCCTTATTTATCCCATATAATTAAATGCTCATTCCCATAGCTATACATTAACAAGCTGGAAAAATAATTATTTTCTGAAAACACAAATTCTGGAAATTTCACAACGCTGAAATGTAGAAATAAAAACCTAAAAAATAAATCAGCGACATAGAATTTTGACACGCTGATTTTTGGTCAATGTGACCCTGGAAAAACCCCTTACAACTCTTGGGGAAAACCAATTTGAAAGCTTTTTCTTATTTCTGAAAAATGCTTTTACAGAGAAAGGAAATATACAGAAAAATTCCAGCAAACAATGTACAGACTTATCTCATTTTCCGTGCTTGCCTCTGCCTCGGAAAATGTGCCAAATCAGCAAAATAGTAAAAACAGAAATTTTACAGCTAAAGATAACAGCATTAAATGTTGTACGTCCTCCTCAAAAACCGTGCCAGAAATTCCATATTGTTGTACAGACTATATGGAAATAATAGCAGCTTCTTTCAGCCTCGAAAATCATGCCAACTCAGCCTCAGAATGCGTGCTGCACACTACTGCTGCTCCTCGAAATATGTGCCTCTTAGCTGTTGTACGGACCTCGAAAAACGTGCCCACTGCTGTTGTACGAAAATCTGCCTCCAAAATTGTGCTGATTTATTGTTGTACAAACTGTTGCCTTGAAATGCATGCAGCCTCTCCTTGCTATACGGATTTGCTGAACTGCTCCTCTTCTCTTTCTCAAAACCAGAAAATGTCTCCAGCTCTCTTCTCCTCCTCTCAATCTGTTCATAAAAGAATGAATGACCTTTTCTCTCCTTTTCCTCCTTTAACCTAACCCTAAGTGACTTTTGGGGAATCCCTAAATCCAATTGCTGAGATAGCTTTAGATCTAGGGCTGAGATTAAATGTTCATTTAAATCTCACTTTCTATTTTTTAATTCACCCCACTTTAATAAAGAGCCACTTAGTCATTTATTTCCAAAGTCATTTTTCCTTTCTAATTTCACATTGACTTTATTAAAGTCACTTTAAAATTAGACTTTAGTAACTTTATCACTTAAAGTCACTTTTAAATTAGATTTGACTTTATAACTTTATAAAGTCACTTTAGGAGAAAAAATAAATTATTTTGAACACTTTTCCCTAGGCCAAAGATCAAAGCCTCTTAGGAAACCACCTGTCCTCCGGTAACCAAATTTCAACAAAAGCAAATGAGGCAAATCTTGCCTCTTAATTCAAACAACCAACAAGGTTGGGAGCATCTTCATCAAAGTCTCCACTTCCCTCTCTTGGAATTACCGACCCTGGTTCAAAGAGGTCTAATTTGGGACAATTTGAAAGGAGTTTTAATAATGATACTCGAGAGATGGCAAATGCAGTTATAGGTCAATGCATTTATGCAAATGGTCTTCTCTTTAACCTTTTGTGATCTCCTTACCGAGCAAAGATGATAAAAGCAGTGAATGAAGCCCTAAAAGGATACAAGAGCCCTAGATATTAGAAGGTTTGCACTACAATGTTGAGTGCTGAGAAGTTAGAATTTGAGGCTAAATTAAGCGTCATTCCGTAATTCATGGTGCATTTCAGGGATGTCCATCATTTCTAATAGATGGAAAGATCAAAGGCCTATTCTGATGGATGGAAAGATCAAAGGAATAGGCCTTTGATCAATGTGATAGCTCAGAGCCTAAAAGGGGCAACGTTTTTTAAGGCAACAGATTGTGAGGGGCAGATAAAAGATTCTTAATTCATTGTTGACATCTTGATTAAAGCAAATGAATTGGTGGGGCCTAGAATATATTGTCCAGGTAATAATTGATAATTTAACGGTGTGTAGAGCAGTGGGTCTAATTATTGAAGGCCAATATCAACACATCTTTTGGACACCTTGTGTTGTACATTCATTGAACCTCATGTTGAGCAAGATGGGGAAGTAAATTGAGTGGATTCAAGTTATTTTTGAAGAGACAAAGGAAATTAAAGCCTTCATCACAAACCACCACGTCCCAAGGCATCTAGAAGTAATTGGCGAAGTTGGAGCTCCTTAAGGTACCAAAACTTTAAAGTTTATTTCATAAATTTGAAATTCTATGACTTTAAATTCAAATATGTAAATTGGATCTCAAATGTCATGATTTGTGAATCATAATAGAGAATTATGATTTTTAATTTATTGAAACACTGGCAATTTGGCACTTTCAGGTTGTCGAGACTCATTTTGCTTCTCACATCACTCTTAACAAGGCTTATGTAGGTGAAAGAAGCATTACAATCAATAGTATGTAGTTCTCTTTAGAACCAATGTATGCAATCTCAATCTAATAGAGCACAAGCAATGAAAAGGTTGGTTGTTGATGATGAATGGTGGGATAGGGTGGAGTACCTCTTGGCATTTACTAAAGACAATGGTGGATTTGCTCTGCTTGTTTGACACAAAAATTCATAATTTGGGAGAGGTGCATGAGGGCATTCATTCCATAATAGAGACGATATGGGTAGTTATAAATGCCAAAGAGAAAGACCCAGATGAATTCTTTTATAGAGAAGTAAAAGATATATTGACCAAAAGGTGGAACAAGATGACCACCCCATTGCACATTTTGACCTATGCAGTGAATCCAAAATATTATGTTGCAGAGTTGTTAAATGATCCAGAAAGAATTGCACCAAACAAAGACCCAAAAGTCTCACAAGGATTTAAAACAGCTTTTAGAAAGCCTTTTGTAGATCCTGAAATTGGGATTTAGATTCGTTCAGAGTTTGCTCATTTTGTGGGATTAGAGGGTTGGAGTGTTGATATTGATTGTATGTGGGACAAGACCAGATTAAGTCCAATTTATTGGTTGAACTACTATGGTGGGGAACTTTCACATATCCAAAAATTGGCCATCAAAATCTTCTCACGGGTTGCTAGTTCCTCTTCAACAAAAAGGAACTAAAGTACATATGGCTTCATCTATTCAGTGAGGCAAAACAGATTGGGCTCTAAGAACGCTGAGGAACTAGTGTATGTTCATTCAAACCTTCACCTTTTGTCACACAAGAGAGATAAATACAAATTTGCGCACGCCAAACTATTGGATGTGGAACTAGAGTTGTTTGACTTGGGTATGACATTGAATGCTCGGTCTCATATGACTTTGTTTGATGAGGAAGCACCAATAGTTGGATCTTCAAGTGGACATCGCAGCAATGCTCCCACTTCTAGAGAGGGTGTGGTTCTTAGTGACATGAATGAAGACATATTTGATGATATGTAAATGAAATTTATGATGGTGTTTTAAACTTTTGAACAATGAATACTGAATACCATAATATGCCAATGAATTATGAATAATGATAATAGACGTCCAGTCATAGTTCATTTTGCAATTTGTACTATGTAGTGTGCATTATTAATTTTGGTGATGATGTTGTAACTTGTCATGTTGATGATTGAAATTTGAAACAGAAAATTGATGTTATGTTGAATCATGAGTGTTATAATAATCATTAATGATGATGACAATGTGTTAAATTGGCAACTAGGGCCAAACCCCATCTTGGACAGCTCATATGATGGAGATGATATTTTTATTGGATTCCTCTTTTCGAGAGACGCAATATTGATCTAAAGATCATCTTGTTTGGATGAGCAAAAGTGTGATATTGAATTTATTTCTCACACGTGCAAATTGTCAAGGTC
This sequence comes from Pinus albicaulis, assembly GCA_034641835.2. Lineage (NCBI taxonomy): Eukaryota > Viridiplantae > Streptophyta > Pinopsida > Pinales > Pinaceae > Pinus > Pinus albicaulis. Next base: position 376,303,383 of record CM076573.1, on the reverse strand, counting down.
AGCCAAAAGTCAAATGTCGGCTTATGAAGCCCAACAAATGTGTTTTTTCACCCTCATCGAATTGTATAAAAGTGAGTGACCTCTTGCCTCATTTGGACATCATTCACTCACACATTCTTCTCTCTCCAAATTAAATTGGTTCGTACAACATGGGTTTCTTTCTCTTCTCCTCTCACACGTGTGGATAAAGGACGAATTCTAGGAGCAGATTGTAGGTTGCAAATTTCAAGCCATTGACCATCATTGACCAACTTTGACCAATTGTCTGTTGAGCAATTTTGATTGTGGTTTTCAGGGCAGATTTCTGATTTTGTGAAGTCGTAATGCTGGGCACGAAAATCGAGGTGATTGGGGCAGTTTGACCTGCATTGACCGCAGGCCTGTTTGACCGCAGCGTTGACTGAAGTTTGACCGAGTTTGACTGAAGTTTGACCAAAGTTTCAGGGACTGTTTTGGGCTGACTTTGACCCTTCTTGGAGGCCAAGTTGACTAACTTTCACTGAGTTGTCTTAGGGACGATTTGTTGCTAATTTGACCAACATTGACTTTCTGGTTAAGGCTTATGGTTGACTGTTGTTGATTGTTGTTATGACAGGGTTGACTTGACAGTGTTTTGGCATGTAAATTTGTATTATGTACTCTCTTTCTCTCTCTTTGTTGAGTTATTGAAGAATAATAAGAAGAATCTGATCAAAGGGTTTTCTCCACATTGGGGTTTTTCCCTGGCATCCGCCAAATATTGTGTCCTCTTGTTTTGGCTTGTCTTATGCTTAATGTTTACGTTCTATCTGCATTTACTATCAATGTTAATGTGATTGCTAATCTAGAAATTAATATTGGGCTAATAAAGAAAATTGAAGTAAATTGCTCTTAAGCATAGAACATATCATTGTTATCTAAAAATTAACACAATGTTTATGCTAAATTGATGATGATGATGGATGATAGTTGATATATGTAATTTTAGATATAGAATCTAGATTCTAAAAGATGAATAGTAATATGAAATTCTTATATATATATATATATATATATATATATATATATATATATATATATATATATATATATTGTTTGTGTGTGTGTTGTTTCCTTTTCATATCGTATCTAGATTTTTTGAAAATTTGTCGTATTCGTTTCAAACCCCGTATTTGTATCTGTTTCAATGCAACTTAGTGAAGAAGACTATCAACCTGATTTGAAGGAAAAGATAATTTCTCCACTTTAACACAAGGGATTGTGGTTCTTCATGAAGTATGAAGATTCTACTTGCCTTGTGATCAAGTAAATGTTATTGTCAATGCATTTGTGCTATCCCTACATCATCATATTAGCATCCCTCAGTCAAGTTCAGGTCAGATAAGTTTTGAGCATGATAAGCAGACATTGGTGGGCCCTTTTGAATTTGATTGTTGTGACAAGTGGCCTAGTCAACCATCTCCCTCATCATATCACTCCCAACATGTCCCTGTAAACATAAATGAGAGTTGCATGCCTGAGGAGGTTCTTCAACAAAGGTGCCTCAAGTTGATCATTGATTACTCCATACTTTGGTTGCAAGAAAGGATTAGCAGGAAAGATCAAATTTTGGATTCCCCTCCTTTAACCCCTACCCCTTCTCATGGTAGTAGAATTGATTTGTAGTGTATTTATTTTCTCAACTCCCACCCTTGTGGTCTAGCATGTGAGTACTATGATTATTGTGATGCTTCATGGTTTTATCCCATAATTAGTCGTGGGGGAAAAAGATGTGATATAGATCTAATGACATACTGGCTACATTGGTTATATGACTATACTTAGGTCATCCATTGTATGCTAGCATTGATTAAAGTAGTTGCACTGCAGATTGTGTGAGCATTCTAAAATCTTGTATTATCATATTATGTTTCATCATTGTAGAATAGCTTGCATTTAGAATAGATTTTGTTTTCCATATGCACTATTTTAAACCATCATATAAGACATGGGTGTTAACCTATGTTACCGGATCTGTCAGGCCCAGTGGTTAGATCCTCGTATTGGAGACGTGTAGAAATTTGATAACCCAACACCGGTTTTAAGTTTCTCCTTATTTCTCCCATATAGTTAAATGCCCATTCCCATTGCCATACATTCAACAAGCTGGAAAAAATAAATATTTTCTGAAAACACTAATTCTGGAAATTTCACAATGCTGAAATGTAGAAATAAAAAACTCGGAAAATAAATCAGCGACACACAGAATTTTTGACACACTGATTTTTGGTCAATGTGACCCTGGAAAAACCCACTACAACTCTTGGGGAAAACCAGTTCGAAAGCTCTCTTTTATTTCTGATAAATATATTTTACAGAGAAATAGAAAACACGGAAAAATTCCAGCAACCAGTGTTTTTACTTATCTCGAAAATCGTGCAAAACCTCCACAGAAAGTACAGCCTTAAATGTTGTACGGACAACACCGAAAACAGTGCCGGAACAGCTGTACGGTCTCTTCGAAAACTGTGCCACTTGCTGCCTCGAAAAACGTGTTGTACAACTGTTGTACAGACCTTGATTTGCGTGCTAAAAACTGTTGTACAGATTTTAGAAAAAGAGATGTTTTTCTACTACACGGACCTCAGTTTCCATGCCTCCTTAACTATTGTACGGACCTCGAAATTCGTGCCACTTGCCTTGAACTTCGTGTTGCTGCTTGCGGTATGAATTTGCTGAAATCTAGTTGCCTCGATATGCGTGCCAAGGTGTTTTTCTTCCTCCTCCTCTGTTCAAAAATATCCTTTGCTCTCTTCCTCTCCTCTCAATCTGCTCATGAAAGAATAAATGACCTTTTCCCTCCTTTTCCTCCATTAACCTAACCCTAAGTGACTTTTGGGGAATCCCTAAATCTAATGGCTGAGATAGCTTTAGATCTAGGGCTGAGATTAAATGCTCATTTAAATCTCACTTTCTATTTTTTAATTCACCCCACTTTAATAAAGAGCCACTTAGTCATTTATTTCCAAAGTCGTTTTTCCTTTCTAATTTCACATTGACTTTATTAAAGTCACTTTAAAATTAGACTTTAGTAACTTTATCACTTAAAATCACTTTTAAATTAGATTTGACTTTATAATTTTATAAAGTCACTTCAGGAGAAAAATTAAATTCTTCTTGGACACTTTTCCCTAGGCCAAAGATCAAAGCCTTAGGGAACCACCTGTCCTCCGGTAACCAAATTTCAACACTCCCTCTTACCGAGGAAGGTGTTCCTCACCACACCCATCTTGTCTCTGAAGTAGACATGCTTGCCCCGTGGTAAGGCTTTGGTAAGAATATCTACAACCTGCTCATCAGTGGGAATATACTCAAGCTTCATCGCTGCCTTCTGAACATAGTCTTTGATGAAGTGATATCTGATGCCGATATGCGTTGACCTGTCATGAAATAGTGGATTCTCCGTGAGTTTAATGCAACTCTGATTATCACAATAAATCACTGAAGGTCTCAACGGCTGACCAAATAAGCCAAACAACATCTTGCGAAGCTAGATGGCCTCACAACAAGCTAGATTGGCTACCATATACTCTGCTTCTACTGAACTCAATGCTACTGACTACTGCTTTCGGCTGAACCATGACACCGCTGTCAAACCCAACCCAAAACAGAACCCTGAAGTGCTCTTCCTATCAGAAGCTCAACCTTCCCAATCAGAATCAGTGTAACCTGCCAATCTCACTCCATCCCCCTGCCTATAATCCAGACCACAATCCATTGTCCCCTGCAAGTACCGCAGAATGTGTTTTGCAGCAACCCAGTGCACCCTCCTGGGCTCACACATGAACTGGCTCATCGTGTTGACTACAAAACATATATCTGGTCTAGCGTTGACCTAATACATCAAGGAACCAATCAGCTGTCTATACAAAGTAGGGTCCACCAACTCGGAATCTGACGCATAAAGCTTCTTCCAGTTGGTGATCATCAATGTCGACATGGGTCTACAATCCTCCATGTGGAATCTGCCAAGGATGTCCACAATATACTTCCCTTGCCCCAAGAAGAAATGCCCCTCCTCCTGCCACAGCTCCAAACCCAAAAAGTAATGCATCAAGCCAATGTCCTTCATCTCAAACTTTGACGCAAGATCTCTCTTGCAGTGCTCTATGAGTCTCTCTGCACCCGTAATGACTAAGTCATCCACATACAGCACCAGAATGAGAGGCTCCTCACCTATCACAATAAAGTAAAGGTTTGTATTTGCATCACTCTTTGTGAAACCCATCTCCTGCAAGTATGTATCTATCCTGGAGTACCAAGCTCTGGGAGCTTGCTTCAGGCCATAAAGGGTCTTCTTTAGTCTGCACACATGGGACTCCTTCCCATGCACCTCAAAGCCCGTGGCTGCTCAATGTACACCTCCTCCTGTATGAAGCCATTGAGAAATGTGATCTTCACATCCATCTAGTGGATCTTCCAACCCATCTTTGCTGCTATCGATATGATGGAGCGAATCGAAGTATATCGAGCCACGGGAGCAAAAGTCTCCTCATAATCAACTCCCTCTACCTGGGAGAACCCTCTAGCCACAAACCTTGCTTTGAATTTCTCAATGCTGCGATTTGCGGCTTGTTTTACCTTGTAAAGCTATCTGGAAGTAACCACGGATTTTCCCTCAGGCCTTGGTACCACCTCCCAAACATCATTCTTCATGATAGAAGAATACTCCTCTTGCATGGCCTCTCTCCAGACCTGCTGGCTAGGTGCCTCCTCATAGCTAGAAGGCTCAAAGTCAACGATGTTGACAACCATTGCCATATAGCTACAAAACCTATAAGGTGGTCTGCTCTCTTTAACTGGCCTCTTAGGCCCAGCAACAAATGTGGCCTCTCTCAAGGTGTCTTGAAGCCACTTAGGCTTCCTCTTCCCTGAGCACACTTCTCCCACCGGAGAATGAAACTCCTCCTCCTCATCATCAGGAGCCTGAACTCCTGACTGTCTGTCTGCTGTCCTCCTGCTTGAACCTGAACCTGTCGACGCTGAAGTACCGTGTGAACTATCCATCAGTGGACTCCCTAGTGAACTGCTCTGCGGACTGTTCTGCATGCTGCCCAAAGCACCACCCCTCTAACTCTGTCAGCCACTGCTCATTGATGGACCTGACACCGTAATCGTGGTACCTTCGGATCCTCCTGATCCCTGCCCACTGGATCTTTGCGACTGACTCAACTGCTCCTGAGGGTCTGGCTGATCCAGATACTCTAAGTCTTGTGACCTCTTGAAGGCCCTGTCCTCCTCGAACTTCACATCCCGCCTAACAACAACTCTCCTCTGTGCGGGAATATAAATTCGAAAGGCCTTCAAGGTCTCACTGTAGCCCACAAAGATACCCTTCTCTGCGGTGGGCTCTAGCTTGGTCCTCCTCTCCTTGGGTACGTAGGAGTATGCAATACACCCAAAGATACGAAGATGACCAACATCAGGGTTCTTCCCAAAAAAAGCCTTCTCCGGAGTCACATGCCCCAAGGCACGATGCGGACTCATGTTCTACAAATATACAGCAGTGTTGCCCATAGCACATCCTTTGCATGTATCAAAGTGATTAGTACTGAAATCTGGCACACCTATAGTGATCTCCTGCAATGTCCTCAAGGATCCATGATACATGTGCCCCATCCTACGGTGCCAAATCTCACACAGCTCTAAACTGCTAGCTTTGCTGCCGGTACTACTGCTCAATGCCAAAAGGGGCTGAAATGCAAACTTGTACACCTGTGCATGGCATACACCAACCACTCTAACTGAATCAGCTGGAGCGCCCCTGGGATATATCAGCACCTGTCCTCTCCTGAACAATATCTCATACCCTTTGTCCTCCAATGTTGAGACGGATATGAGGTTCTTCCTCATCCCTGGCACATATAGAACATCTGACACCTTCAAGGGAGGTTTGGGTTTCCTATTAAATGTCAATGTCCCCACACCGACTGCTCTAACAACACTGTCATCTCCGAGTACTACCTCTATATCAGTGCCACTCTCTGAAAGCTCTAAGAAGTACTCACAAAGTCATATGACGTGAAGCCCCACTATCAACATACCAGATACCTGAAGATGCTCCGCTAGTGGAGGGAAATGCACACTCCCTCTCAACCTCTATAGCAGGTGATCCTGCACTAGTGGACTCACAAGCAATGAACCCAAACTCCCGGTCAAAGCTATCCGTAAAGTCCTCTATCTCTGCTGATGCTGCCATGCTTTGGTTCTTCCCCTTCTTCTTCTTCTTCGGACACACAACTGCATAGTGTCCCATATTTTGACAATTCCAACACTTCCCCTTGGAATAATCCTTTTGTGTGTTTCCCTGTTTACCTTTACCTTTGCCTTTGCCTTTGCCCCACCATTACTTGTGGAAGCTTGCTTCTTTCCCTTGCCTTTCTTGCCTTTCTTGCCTCCTGCCAATAGTGCTACATCCTCATCTTGCTCAACCGGTTTGGCTTGCCCCAAGCTGGGTCTTTCTGATTTATGTCTATATGCAATCATTCTAAAACCTCTCCGAAGTGGGATGGGTCTCACGTGCACAAACCCCATCAGCAAAGTTCAGCCATGAACTGGGAAGGCCATTCACTGCAATCCGCACCAACTTAGTGGGTGGAATGACCTCTCCAACTGCTACCAATGCATCTCTCACATTAGTAATCTTTGTGCGATATCCAGCTGCACTATCAGTCTTACCCATCTTAATTGTCTTTAGCTTCTCCTTTAGGACCATTTTCTTGTTCTCATTGGTACTCTGGTAGAGATTGGTCAATGATGTCCACATCTCATGAGCATATCTCTTTCCTCTCACATGAGGAATGCAACGGTCTTTGATTCCATATAGAATCAGTCTCTTGCCCTTGTTATTCTTTTTATTAAACGCTGCCAACTGAACAGCATCAGTAGGCACATTAACAGGGTTTTGTGAGGTATGCACCATGATATCTCAAACTTCTGCCTCCTCAAAGATGCTCTGCATTCTCTCCTTCCATACACTGTAGTTACTATGCTCATCCAACCTATCCTCCACCCTCAAGCCCAAAGACATGCTTGTTGTCCTAATAAACTGAAAATAATACTGTTGTAGTAAAGGTAATGATTTCTGTGTGAAAAAATCAGCTTGCTGTAATTTCTAAGTGAAAAATCAGTTTCCTTTAATTTTTCCTTCTTGTTGTCCCAAACTTCCTTTTTCAGCAAAATACCTCTAATATTATGTAGAAATTTGATAACCCAACACCGATTTTCAATTTCTCCTTATTTCTCCCATATAGTTAAATGCCCATTCCTATAGCCATACATTCAACAAGCTGGAAAAACAAAATATTTTCTGAAAACACTAATTCTGGAAATTTCACAACGCTGAAATGCAGAAATAAAAAACTTAGAAAATAAATCAGCCACACAGAATTTTTGACACGTTGATTTTTGGTCAATGTGAGCCTGGAAAAACCCCCTACAACTCTTGGGGAAAACCAGTTCGAAAACTATCTTTTATTTCTGATAAATATCTCTTACAGAGAAATAGAAAACACAGAAAAATTCCAGCAACCAGTATTTTTACTTATCTCGAAAACCATCCACAACCTCTGCCTTGATTTTCGTGCCAAACAAAAACAGAAATTACAGAAGAAAGTACATCCTTAAATGTTGTATGGACAGCACCAAAAACAGTGCCGAAATAGCTGTACGGCCTCCTCAAAAACTGTCACTTGCTGCCTCGAAAAACGTGTTGTACAGCTGTTGTATAGACCTCGATTTGCGTGCTAAAACTGTTGTACAGATTTCAGAAAAACAAATCTATTTTTTTGTTGTACGGACCTCAGTTTCCGTGCCTCCTTAACTATTGTACGAACTTCAAAATTCGTGTTGCATTAAATGTTGTTTTTCCTCCTCGAAATTCATGCCACTTGCCTTGAACTTCGTTTTGTTGCTTGCTGTATAGATTTGTTGAAATCTTGTTGCCTCGATATGAGTGCCAAGGTGTTGTTCTTCCTCCTCCTCTACTCAGAAATATCCTTTGCTCTCTTCCTCTCATTCTCTCAATCTGCTCATGAAATAATGAATAACCTTTTCCCTCCTTTTCCTCCTTTAACCTAACCCTAAGTGACTTTTGGGGAATCCCTAAATCTAATAGCTGAGATAGCTTTAGATCTAGGGCTGAGATTAAATGCTCATTTAAATCTCACTTTCTATTTTTTAATTCACCCCACTTTAATAAAGAGCCACTTAGTCATTTATTTCCAAAGTCACTTTTCCTTTCTAATTTCACATTAGCTTTATTAAAGTCACTTTAAAATTAGACTTTAGTAACTTTATCACTTAAAGTCACTTTTAAATTAGATTTGACTTTATAACTTTATAAACTCACTTTAGGAGAAAAATTAAATTCTTTTTTGACACTTTTCCCTAGGCCAAAGATCAAAGCCTTAGGGAACCACCTGTCCTCCAGTAACCAAATTTCAACAAGACGAATATGGATCCACATCCACAAAGATCATCCCAACATTTGTCCATGTGTAAAATTGCTCGACATCAGTGCAAAATTCCAAAGTAAACGTCGACGCAAAATTCTAGAATTAAAAGTCAATGGTTGAATCACCTAATAATGGAAAAATCAGCATAGCGTATAATAAACTAGGGAGTTGGCCTGCAATAGTTCATTAATTTTTCCTTGGTTGACCATATTATAATACTTCATGTAAACTAAATTATAAACTTTAACGCATATGAGGTAAATATTATAAGCTATAGACATTTATTTTGATATTCTAATTAACTTTTATGTTTATGCTAAAGTGTAACAAAGTAAGTTTTATAAAGTAAATTTATTAGTCATTTAATATAAATATTATTAAATTAATAATTATTTTAAATCATAGTTACACGGGTATCGATCCCAAGCATTGGAGAGCACGTACCCCAAGCTCCCTCGCTCCTGGGAGCTTGGGAGAAAGTAGGAAACGCTCCAAAACCGTCAAGAGCTTCAACGGGTACTTCGGAGCTTTTCGGGAGCTTCACTGCAACAATTGTTTGACGTTTTGGGAGCTTCACTGCAATGAATAAGTGCAAACTTAGATGTATTTGATGCTTCCAGCTTCGGTGTTGCTTAAAGTGATGGAATTGTGGGAAGGGAAGGGTATGTCGCTGGGTCTAGATCTAGATATGGGTCTGGAACTAAGCGGAACAACACGTTTATGAAAAGCCCTTCTATCCAAATGAAGATGAGGCGCCTGGACAATCTTGATTGGCAAAATTTGGATGAAAATAAATTAATTATTTTATTTTTATTTTTAATATATATTATATTATCGTCGCTCCCAACTTAACATTTCCTGTAAATTTGAGCAAAACTTCTAGCTGTGCCGAATACTCGTTCCCAAGTACCAGAAGTCCCTGCATACCAGAAACTCGTACAACATAGTTTTAAATGTATTATACATAAATTATATATTGAATATTTACAGATGTTTTTTATTTTATATAAATTTAAATAATGTTTAATTAATATTTATGAATAACAAACTAATTCTCATATTATTATTCCAATAATTATTTTTATAAGTATTATATATAAAAATTATATATTTAAAATTAATATATGTTTTTATTTTATTTTTATACAAATGTAATTTTTTAAAATTATAGAATATTTTATATTTTTTTGTACTTGTCATTTCCTTCCCATATCTGGATCATGGCTTTTCAAAAAACTGGTGGGTTCATATTTGTATCTGAATCCTAGTAACTTAGGTGATACCCTACACCCACTGTACATGTTCCCAAACAAGTTGATTTGGATGTGAAGGTTACAGTTCTACGAGCCCAGTGATTGTTGGAGTTCTCATGAATTCCCTATTTGAGTTTTTGGATCATGCACTCTATGGTGAGCTCATGTCCCCAAGTTGGACCCAAATGTTACCCACAAAAATGGGTAACCCCATAGGTGAAAAATTTTCTCCTACATTTGACAACCAGCAACCCTTGACAACCACCATTAAATGATGATATGCCATGTGAATCTGCCACTTGAATCAGCCATGTGCCTCTCACCCATCCCGCATTAGCACTTCGATGAAGGTGGGCTGCCACTCAAAAGGTATAATGATCATTTTACAATTGGGTGCTTATGCTTGTTTGTTTTGGGGGATTTAGTATGGATAATGGGGTGATCTGGAAGATTGACAGACCTTGATTGTATTCTTGTTTTCTCACCTTACCAGGGGGGTTAATCTTTCACCCTAGTCCAGTGGGACCTCCCTTTGGGTAATAGGAGGGGCACTACCTAGGAAGCCATGATTGAGATAGCGTGTTCCATCTTGCCTATGTCATACTTAACACCTTCCATACCACAGCACATGCCCTATTTCTCATCTTCATTCTTCAAGTACAACTTGTCATTGGTTCTTGCGGATTTGGCACTAATGTTCACATACCTTGAGTAGAGCTTAGAAACTTGGACTTGAGAGGTTGATGAAGCTAAAGGAAAAAAAAAAGCATATCATGGCCACAATAAAACAAAAGAAAATCAAAATGCAAAAAGATGGTCGGGACATAAACATTAACACATGGAAAAATCCTAGCATAAGCTCTATCTACCTCATATGGCCATCACCTGATTCATGAGCACAAGATGCTTCATTACATCAAAAAAGGAACTCTTGCATGTCCCAACCCCGATGAATGAAAATTTGACTCATTTTAAAGGGGTAATAAAACTACTACATCATAGAAAGCAAGCTCTAACCCTTGAGCTATAACCAATAATACAAGAAAGAATCAAGAAGTAAAAGGCGCACAAGAGGGGTGGAAAAACCAAGGCCGAGTTGATAACCCATGCATCCATGAGTGCTCCCTCCTCACATCTATACACTCAAGATGTGGACACCCCCATCAGTTGGTCCCTTTGACCATGGCACTTGGCCATGAAGTCTTCTCCCCTTCACTACCATATTATTTTTCCCTAACACAAATCAATTGAAGGGTGTACCGGGGAGTTGTTACTCTCCCTTGGGGGTTGGAAGCACCAAATAGGATTGACCTTTGGCCACCCCTACCCAAGGAGAAAATGCCTATGTGATATCTTGGTCTAAATTTTGAAAAGGGATCCTTGTTTGAAGAATTAGATTGCCCTTAACATTCAAGTTTGGTTCACTTAGATGCATTATTGATCTTAGTCCCTAATGACTAGATGCTTTCACTAGAATCTAGGTTATTCTTGTTAGGTGTTTCAGTAGCCTAGCATTTGGGCACCCACTCCATAGGTATCCAAGCTCTACAAGAGAAGTAAATTGGCCAAACAAGTGCAGCATTGAGATTCTAGAGCCACCCAATAGATTTAGTAGATGATAATGTCCTAGACAACCTCTAGGACCCAAGACATTGATTGACTTTTACCCCAATTTGAGGATTCTTCAGGATGGCACCACTGGACAAGCATGGCCCCAAGTTAGCCTTTACACAACTTGATGGGTAGGAGTTGATGCAGAGCCCAGATAAGGATGGTCTCACACTGAGAGACTAGGGAGGGATTGTTGCACCAAAAGAATCCCTAATGCTAGAGACAAGGAGGCCCTATTTGATAGATGGAGACCCATGGAAGTCACTTTATGGCAACCCAGCTGGATCTTGGGACCCCACAAGAGATATCGAGATGAATTTGAGGACCAACCCTCAAATTTTGGATCCTACAAGCATCTATACATTCTTAGGCACCTCATGTCACTTTGTCATGGCATTTGGAGCCTAAATTAGGCATGACATCAACAATAAAGGAAGTTATAGCTCACACGTGTGGGTAAATAGGCTCATTTTGTTGTTACCTAATGGGTTGGCTTGTAACCCAAGGACATTTACGCATCAAACTTGTCTTAGGGGGCTTGGTTAGGCATTATTGCTAGTCCTAATCCTCATATATGTAGAGGATAGATTCATTTCATTGTCGATCATCACTTGTGATTTTTTTCGGCCCTGTTAGAGAATTTCAACCTAGCTTGTCTATGGTGCATTTGTTGATTTTTCACAAGTCTTTTAAACTTAGAATTACTTCATATGATTTCCTAGATTAATCTTTTCTTGCATTTATATTCATCATAGAGTAATTAAACAAAAGATCTCAACAATAGAAACGAAAAGCCAAAAGGATCATAAAGAGACATCCAAACAAGAGAAACAAGAATCTACCTTAGGAAAACCCACATGGGAGTAAAACCCAACAACATTTTCCTTAGCGAAATTATTTGATTCAACGGGGATACATCTAATTGTTCTAGCCAAGAATAAACTCAAACTAACCAGTAATACATTTTTAATTAAACTTGGTCAAGATGCCCTTTTGTCAAGTCACAATGTTTCCCATCCAATTCAGCCCTGTCTGATCTGCCTAGGCCAAAATTCGTCCCTCTTTTCTCACCTAGAAACTTGGCCCTGTTGCCTAGAAAAGCTCGAACCTTCTACCCAAAAAGGCTCGGACCTTCTGCCTAGAAAAACTCTCAAAAATTCACATGTGCAAGGTCAAACAAGAGAAAGAGAATGCTTGATATATATTCATCCTTCTTGTCTTCTTCTTCTTCGTTTGGATGCCCAAAATATGTCTTTAATCCTGTGTGATCTGAATTGCTCAAGAGGAGGATGTCAAATGGCATATATATAGTGAATTTGGCTTGGCCAAATGGTTGTCTCTCTTCCTAGGGTCGACTTGACCTTATTTGGAGCCAAAAATTCAAATTTGATTATTTTGAAGCCGAGATGAAGAACATGTCTTATATTTGTTATTACATATGCATCAAAGGCTAAAATATTAATTACGAAGGTTGACCATAGCTACAAAATTCAACACTCCCTCTTAGCTAGAGAGGTATTCATAGTGACTATCCAAATATTCTCTTACTGACACTTTTCTCTACGAAAAGGTTATAACAATTCATTATTAGCATCAACATCATTCAATTACCATAACGTTGGTCAACAAGTTTGAACTATAGTAAAATCTACAGCATCAACTAGGTACCATAATTCTAGTTAGCATCTCTAACCCATGGTACATCATTAGCATCAGTTAGTCACCATAATTATGGTCAGTACTTTTGACCATCTGGTTGGTATTTCTAATACATGGTGCATTATTAGCATCAAATATTCAACATAATTCAGGCTGGTGCCTTTCACCCATGGTATATAGACTAGTCCTCGTTCACCATCATCTAGGTCAACATTTGACCCATGGTGGAACTCCAAAGGTCTCATTCTGCATGAGTAATTATAGGCCTCTAGGACCATTCTTCTAGTCAACATTTTGACCCATGAAGAATGATTGTCCTTTGTCGGACCATTCATCCTAATACTAAGCAGAATGATTATCCCTAATGCTAAATATGTTCACTCAACCTATCTAGAGAGACTGAGCTTGATGTTGAAAGGCACCTACTCAACTGAGTAATTTTAAGCCTCTAGGACCATTCTTCCCACTCCTACTCAACATCTTTGACCGAGGAAGAACCTTTTCCCTTTGTTGGATTATTCTCCCTAATCTTGGTCAGCCTAACCCAAGGAGAATAATTGTCCCTAATGTTGTCATATCAATACTTCGGATCATTCTCCCTAATCTCGATCAACCTAAAATAGGGAGAATGTTTTTCCCTGAAGCTATCATATCAGCACTCCCTCTCACTAAGGGAGGCATTCAACAAGTCCAAGCTTGTCCCTGAAGTATACAAACTTCACTCTGGACATAGGCTTTCTAAGAATATCAATTATCTACTCATTAGTAGAGATGTATTGGAGCTTCATTGCTCCCTTTTACTCCATGTCTTGGTACTAGATTTCATTGTGCTTTGATCAACCATCATGGTTGTCACATGCACTTGATCAATCAATCCTGCAAGTAGTCTCTGAAGCCATACTACTGAACTCTCCAACTAAGCTCCAATATACTCAACCCATGATGCACAGATTGCGACCAATTTATGCTACTTCATCAAAGAAATAATAATGGAGCCCAAACTAAAGCAATATCCTAGTGAAATTTTTGTCGTTTGCACTATCTGCACAATCAAAATCTGTGTGTTCCTACAGTTGTGCTTCATTGTTTCAAACATATCCCAAACCATAGTTGGCTATGTTGTAATCAATTGTACCATGCTAGTACTACAGCACATGTTGAGCCACATGTCATGGCTCAACCATAAGTTGATCGACTACCTTCCGGTTACCCTAACTACATGCTCTTTTTGAAATAATTTTTGTTGTAGAAATCTTGCCTGCTCCCTCTGCCACTGCAGCTTTCTAGCTATTGTAGCATATCAGCTATCTAGCCTGAAAATTTCAATGATAGCTCATCATCCCAAAAATCTTTGAGGGATCTCAATAGCATGCTTCAAGAAGGTAATGCATCAAATCTAGGTCCTTCATCCCAAATTCTAAGGTCAACTCCCCCTGACAGTAAAGCAAGGCTTGATCATGGGAGCAACTATTGCTCCCTCTATCACGTGAGTCCTACTTTTTGTTAGATTTTTGGGTAGCAGCGAACAAGTGTTCTAGTCTGTATGACGTCTAAGAGGCTAAGGAACACGAGATCTTAAAAAACTAGAAAAGGTTTCATGACATAAGACTTGGAGACACCTCAATTAAATTAATTAGTCAATAACTAAAAAGTGCCTAAGTCTAAAATAGGAAAATTGGTTAATTAAAATGAATTGATTAAGGAACTTCGATTTTTCTCTAAAGACTTCCGGAAAAGTTAATTGACGGAGTCAAGATGATCTTAGCCATCGGTTAAGATGTGATCATGGTCATTGAGACTCCAACCAGAGATTATAAGAGAAAGTTGAAGGGTTTGCAGAAGGCATCGAGTATTTTGTGAGCAGTTCGACTACCCAATTGCAGGTATTCAGCAAGGGCACAGTTGAAGCTAGGGAAGCCTCCAAGACAGCGGTTTTAGCAGAGATTTGGGAGCATGAGTTTGGAGGAGATTTCCTCGGTATTTTCCAGTGTTAGGGAGGCAAGAAGATGAGGTTGAATTCATCTGCAGAGGAGGTCGCTTCAGCAAGTGCGAGTAGCCAGATTTCCTGTTGAAATTTGGTTACTGGAGGACAGGAGGTTCCCTAAGACTTTGATCTTTGGCCTAGGGAAAAGTGTCCAAATGTATTTCACTTTTTCTCCTAAAGTGACTTTATAAGTTATAAAGTCAAATCTAATTTAAAAGTGACTTTAAGTGATAAAGTTACTAAGTCTAATTTTAAAGTGACTTTAATAAAGTCAATGTGAAATTAGAAAGTGAAAAGTGACTTTGGAAATAAAAGACTAAGAGGGTCTTTATTAAAGTAGGGTGAATTAAAAATTAGAAAGTGAGATTTAAATGCACATTTAATCTCAGTCCTAGATCTAAAGCTATCTCAGCCATTGGATTTAGGGATTCCCCAAAAGTCACTTAGGGTTAGGTTAAAGGAGGGAAAGAAGGGAAAAGATCATTCATTCTTTCATGAGCAGATTGAGAGAAGAGGAGAGAAAGCAAAGGAGAGATTTCTGAAGCGGAGGGAGAGCAGCAAAGATACACAGCAAATCCGTACAGCGTCTTGGCACATTTCCCAAGGCTGTATTTTCGGACAGCAACATTTATTTGGCATGGTTACCAAGACAGAATCTGTATAGCACTATTGGCATGATTTTCGAGGCAAGGTACAGTGTTGTTTTCGAGGAGCAAATTCAGCAATCAGGAGCACGAAAATCGAGGGAATGTTGTACAGTTCCGTACAGGCAAAATTTGGCACGCATTTCAAGGCAACAAGTACAACATTTAATGCTGTAATTTTTCCTGTAATTTTCTGTTTTTTGTTGGCACGATTTTCAAGGTGGAAAGTTGGCATGGAAATCAAGATAAGTGGGTTTTGTGTTTGCTGTAATTTTTCATGTGTTTTTCTATTCACTGTAAAAGCATATTCAAAAATAAAGAGAAGCTTTCGAATTGGTTTTCCCCAAGAGTTGTAGGGGGTTTTTCCAAGGTCATATTGACCAAAAATCAGCATGTCAAATTTCTGTGTGTCGCTGATTTATTTTCTGAGTTTTTATTTCTGCATTTTCAGCATTGTGAAATTTCCAAAATTTGTGTTTTCAGAAAATATTTATTTTTCTAGCTTGTTGAATGTATGGTTATGGGAATGGGCATTTAACTTTATGGGAGAAATAAGGAGAAACTGAAAACCGGAGTGGGTTGTCAAAATTTCTACATTTCCCAACGCGAGTTGCTAGAGGAGACCACGTTTCAGTTGTTAGAGGCCAGATCTATTTTCTGGAGGCAGAGCGATTGGGTTTCAAAGGCAAAAGGAATAAGGAAGACTTGCCGGAATGTGATTCCGGGGCTAAACGAATTTCCAGAAAGCAATAATGCCCATTTCCAAGAGGCAGTGTGAATAGCCTAAGAGAGTGTGAGTTGTCGAGAGAGCGCCAGATCAAGTAGCAGAAGGAGACAATTAATCTCTAGTAAAAAATTTTCCAATGGAGATCAGAGTTTGTTGGAGCCTTGCCAATGAAAGGAAGGCAATTGTAATTTCTTAAATTGCTAAAGATAATAATAAAACCATCATCTGCTGCACTAGTTTTCCCTTCAAGGTTTTTCTAGGGACAATTGTCCAAAAATAACAGTGTCATATTTTTTCTGTGCGTGTGCATATTTTCTCAGTTCTAGTTTTTATCATCCACAACATATTTTATTTCTAAAGACCACAATAGTGAATTTATCGTTATTTTCCATAAAGTAATTTACAGAAGACAAATATACTGCAACAGTCACAAGATAAATATCCAGTTTATTGCAATCATGGAAATTTCAAATGGTATAAGAGCAATAAGGATCAAATCAAAGGCTCAAAGTGTCATATTTTTTCTGTGCGTGTGCATATTTTCTCAGTTCTAGTTTTTATCATCCACAACATATTTTATTTCTAAAGACCACAATAGTGAATTTATCGTTATTTTCCATAAAGTAATTTATAGAAGACAAATATACTGCAACAGTCACAAGATAAATATCCAGTTTATTGCAATCATGGAAATTTCAAATGGTATAAGAGCAATAAGGATCAAATCAAAGGCTCTAGAAGCGAGTGTTGTGCATTTCAGAGGGAGATCTGATGCACAAAGAACTAGATCTGTGTAGGCTTAGCTAGGTATTGTGAATTGCAGAGAAGAAGTAGTTCGATTTCTAGTCCGGTTTGGAGGAAAAGTGAGAATTGTCTCAGAGCAGTAGCAGCAGGCAGTGGAGATTGCTGAAAAAGGGTTTCTGGTGAACAAATCATAAATTTGAAGAGCAGATCTAGTGAGATTCAGAACATAAGTGTTTTTGTAGTAGCAAATCAACGCAGGGCAAGGAAGAGAAAAGAAAACTAAGATTTATACCCAAGATTTCTCCAGTGTATTTGAGTACTCAGATTTTTCAGATATGGTCGTAAAAAGATTCAGAGAGCAGGATGCTATGGATTTGTCTTCAAGATTGGAGGATAAATTCGCTCAGATTGCTTGCCTTTCTAGCTCGACTTCACAAGGTGTTTGGTATATAGACAGTGGAGCGCGCCAGCACACATAATAAGAGTTAGAGACTACTTCTCTAGTTATAGGGCGAAGGAGATGGACTTTCAGATCCAGATAGGAAACAAAACAAAATGTACTCTAGTTGGGAGAAGTACCATCGAGATTTAGAGGGAGTCAGGATCAAGCACTAGTGTTACAAATGTGTTGCATAAGCCAGGCTTAGGCATGAACCTAATTTTAGTTTATGAACTACAGGACAAGGGATATGATGTCTACTTTGTAGGGAAAAAGGTGTTCATTAAACACCAAAACTGGAAGAAGGTGAAGCAGATTAGGGTCCAAAGCAACAGGTTCTATAAATTGCAACTTGATTCTCCAAAGGCACTAGTCAGCAGCAACAGTAGCAATGAGAGAGACTTAAATGAATTGTGGCATAGGAGAATGTAGCATTTACACCATGGAGCTTTGAGAATGCTCAAGGAGACTGTGACGGGTGTTCCAAAATTGAGCACCGAACACAACGATGTGTTCAGGGGGTGCGTACTTCGGAAATACGTTAGCACAACGTTCCCAAGAAGTAACAACATATCAGAATGTGTGTTGCAGCTTGCACATTCAAACATTTTAATCCCAATGTCCACCAGATCTCTCAGAGGGTATGAGTACTTCGTTAACTTCATAGATGACTACTCCAGGAAGACCTGGATCTACGTTTTGAAGACCAAGGATGACGTCTTCAATCGTTTCCAAGAGTTCAAAGCTCTAGTCGAAAACTCGACATGGAAAAAGATCAAGGTACTTCACACGAACAACGGAGTAGAGTACACAAACAATGGCTTCACAAGATTCTGTGTGAAGGAGGGTATCAGGAGGGAGTGTACAACTCCATACAATCCACAGCAGAATGGAGTAGAAAAGCATAAAAACAGGAGTATCGTTGGGGTTGCAAAGGCTATGCTATATGATCAGGATATGCCCAAGTTTTTATGGGCAGAGGCATGTAGCACAACAATGTACATACAGAACAAGCTTTGTCACAGGGCGTTGGGAAAGATAACATCGTAGGAGGTTTTCTCAGGGAAGAAACCAAAGGTCAGACACTTTAGAATCTTTGGTAGTATAGCATATTTCCATGTGCCAGATGAGAAATGCACTAAATTAGATCAGACTGCAAAGAACGAGTATTTTGTTGGGTATAACAAAACCTTAAAGGCATACAGGATCTACATTCCTAGCAATAAGAGCATTATAGTGAGACGGGACATGAAGATCATGGAGGAGAAGGTCATCAAAAGGTCTCGTGAGATGTCGGCAAGTGATCAGAGTGAGCAAGCAAAAGCTCAATTAGGTCCAATAGTCGCAGGGACAGCCGCAGGGTCAACAAAGTACTAGTACAGTGACCAGTACGAGCATAAGCTCAAGTACAAGGGATCCAGCGAGTTCACAGCAGAAGAAGCAACAGAGGCGGGATGAGGAGTTGGTCAGACCACCCACCACTTGTTGAAAATAGAACAAAGGAGAGCTGTTACTAGGTTTTTATCCCTTTTAGCCTAGTGAGAACATTAATGACCTTTGTCTCAATGACATTTATGAGTTATATTAATGTCATGGGTGGAAAAAGTACTTAGAAGTGTTCTAGCACGTACTTTTTCTAATATTAAAGTCACTTATACTTTATAAAGTGACTATGTGAAAAGTACTAAGTGTACTTTTCTGATATTAAAGTGAGGTGAAAAATCACTTTATGAGAAAAATTAGAAAGGTACTAGTAGACTTTTATATGATGGGGCCAATGTATGAGGGGGGTCATTTGGAATAAATGATCTCAACCACACATCTTGAGATTTGAGGATGAAAAATCAACCATTGGATCCTAGGTTTAGGAATTCAATCTTTTCCAAGGAGACAAAAGAAGAAAAGGGAAATCAATCTTCACTTCACACTTGAGAGAGCATGAGGAGAAGAGAGCTAAGGAGAAAACTTCGAGGAGGAAAAATTGCAGTAGCGAAAGGAGGGCTCGAATTCCTAGGAGATGTATTAGCAGCATGATTTTCAAGGAGCAGATGCACAAAAATCGAGAGGTTGCACAAATTTCGAGGAGGATCACAACACAGCAATTGAGGTAGGAGGCACAAAAATCGAAGACAGACCAGCACAAAATTAGAAGAACGCTGGTCTCGCCCGAAATTCAAGGCACAAATTTCGAGACTGTCAGTCACAAGCATCACGATTTTCAACGCAGGGTTCAACTGTTGTTTGGCACGATTTTCAAGGAGGTACAGTCAGCGTTTTGCACAAATTTTGAGGCAGATTCCAGGCACAAATTCCAAGGAGCTGAGAAAAGGAAAAATGCAGAAATTTGGGGCACAAAATTTTGTGAAAATCTTATTTGCCAGTGAGCACAAATTTCCAGAGTTTGTACATTTAATGCTACAGCAAAAAGGGAGACAAGTACTGTGTTTTTATGTGCTTATTCATAATTTCTCAAGCAATAAAATCCTCCTTTGAAGACCGGTTTTCCCCAAGAGGCTACGGAGTTTTTCTGGGTTCAGCATGACCAAAAACTAGTGTCTCTAATGTGTTGAAAGCTTGCATTAATTTTTAGCATAATTATCAGCTGTCAGGAAAGTGAAAAAGAGTAGCACTCATTATGTTTGCAAGAAATACATTCTGAAATTTATATCAGGATAACAAAACATGTGGGTTGGGCATAAACAAACACGTGCAAAATTGTAAATCGGGTTAAGGGTGCAAGGCATTAAATTTTCTACATGGTATCAGAGCAAAGTTGAGGCTCAGATCTCAAATTTCACTCAGCTGATAAAGAGTGCAACAAGAATTAAATTCTGCAAATAGTGAACCAAAACCTTTGAAACTTTGCCAGAAACCCAACGACTTCAGCAATTCAGAGGGAAGAAATTTCTAGCTCACAGATTTGCTCCACTTTGTTTGTTGTGTGGTCATGACTACAAGGTTGGGAGTAGACGACAGATTGGTAGGGGCTGAAAACTTTGGCCCATGGAAGGAGAGAATTATGCTTTTACTGGAGGAAGCTAAAGTGTAGGATGTTGTTGAAGCATTTGTACAAGCACCCACTGATCCAGCTCAGTTGGTGGAGTTCAACAAGAAGAATGTGAAGGAAAAGAAGATCCTTCTAGATGCCATTAAGGACCATTTATTCTCTCATGTGTCCGGGATGAGATATGCATATCAGATGTGGGAGTCCTTGGTCTCCTTACACCAAAGTTCTAATGAGAACAGAAAAATGGTGTTGAGACAAAAGCTACGCAACACTAAGATGACCAAGATCGACAGTGTCACTTCTTCCCTCACCATAGTCTCACAGGTGAAGGATGAGTTAGCTATTAGAGAGGTTGTTCGAGAGGAACAGTTGGTTAGGATTGCCTTAGATGGGTTCACCAAGAAGTGGGATGGTTTTATCCATGGCTAGTTGGCCAAAGAGCACTTTTGTTAAATTTGGACAACTACGTCCAAACTCCATCGTGTGATGATCAGATGAAGATGCCAATATTTGTATTGGATTCCTCTTTCGAAGAGGTGTAAAATCGATATAAATTTGATTTTAATCTGATGAGCAGAACATTTATTTTGAATTTATTATTTATAATAAATTTAAGTGCAGGTCGGCCTTAAGGTTTTACACCCCCCACAGATGTGTCACACACCTCAATGATGGATATAAATGCAGTCAACGTTGGAGACCTTTTCACTCATCTCATCCACACACTTCTCATTGGATACGAGCTTCTAAGAAGCAGTTCTCACGTGGGAAAAGGACGAAGTAGCTGCAGCTGGAAAAAGGACGAAATTTCTGCAGTTAGGGTTTCTGGATGAAATTTTCTGCAGTTAGGGTTTCTAGGCAAGTTTGACCAGCATTGACTTTGGTCAACGCATGGTTCGTTTGAGCTGAAATTTTGTGGAGAGTTCGATTTTTGAAGGTTGTACTCATTAGCACAAAAATCGAGGTCAAAAGGTTGACCGAAGTTGGAGTTGCGTTGACTTTATTGTTGCTGACCTGCGTTGACTTTTTCTGGACTGCGTTGACTTTCCTGGGGTTGACTTTGAGTTGACTGAATGATTGATTTGAGGACTGTTGTGACACATTTTGGGTTGGCCGACCAAGAAGACTTTGCTGGTTGAAGCATCCTACTGACCGCCGTAACGCACGAACACATTCTCCTGTTTCTGGTTTGTCTTCTATAGATCGACTGGTATGTTCTATCAACATTTTACTTAACTATTTATGTGATTGTTGTTATAAAAGTAAAATTGCATCAAGCATAGAACATCTACAAAAATTTACATGGGATCAGAGCTGAGGTGAATACAACCCCTAACTTATAGCAATCACCAACTAAGAAAAATGAGTTCCAAAAGTTATGGCTTCAAGGAGGATGACAAGCTGACTGGAAGGGATGACTTCCATGCTTCGAAGATGATATTAGATCTCAAATTGGAAGACCATGATCTCATGGACTATGTACTGGGTAAGATACAAGAACCTCCTTCCACTGCTACTGCTGCTGCTAAAACCAAGTATAAGAAGGGGGAGATCAAAGCAAAGCTAATGATCAGGGAATCCATACATAAAAGTCTGGTTGCCTACATATCTGAGCTAGGCACATCCAAGGAGATGTATGATAAGCTGATACAAATGTTCAAAGTAAACAATGTAAACCAAGTGCTATTCTTCAAGAATCAATTGAAGAATCTAAAGAAAGGCTTGGATGAGTCTGTCCAAACTACTTTCTGAAATTGACCGAGATCAAGAACAATCTGCTGGCTATTGGGGAGACAATAGCCGATCGTGAGATGGTACTCTTGTAATATCCCCAAAGGGAAATAACCAGTAATAAACAGAAATATGCCAGACAGATATAGAAAATACAATGCTGAGCCAGATCATGGAACCAATACACATAGAATGCCAGAAAACTCAACCATTTTATTAATCTGAAAGTACATAGAGAGGAGTACAAGAAAATCAGAATAAATGCACCTATCCTTGCCCTAGGCAAGTGGAGGCCCTCTCAGACAAATAATGGCTGCAACAAGGACAGCGTCCTAGCTGGCTGAAGACTGCTCTGAAGACTGAAGCTGGACTACACTGGAACTATGAGCTGAAGACCAAAAGATAGCTGATATCAGTACTCCAAACCCTCACCAATGAAAGCGCTGTCTCTGCTAGTGACAGCGCTGAAACAGATGTGGTGCTGGTCACCAAACCCTCCAGATGAAAGGCTCAGCTCCTCAAGGCCAAAAACGCTGTCAAGTCCTGCTCACATGACTCTGCTCATCAGATCAGCGTCCTCCCAGATGGATCAGCGTCCTATATGCTCAGATCTGCTGGATCTGAAGCCTACAATCCAGATCTACTGCTCTCTCCTCAGATCTATGCTAGATCTGACAATATCTCTTCAGATCTGCAACCTGCAAGGCTGGATCTGATGTTATCTCTTCAGATCTAGGCTGGATCTGCCAATATCTCCTCAGATCTGTAGTCTCCCAAGCTGGATCTAATGCTATCTCCCCAGATCTGCCACCTACAGAACCAGATCTGCAAGTATCTGCTCAGATCTACAATCTCCAAAGCTGGATCTATCAATGTGCCTTCAGATCTGCGTCCTCCTCTTCCTACTGGAACAGCGTCCTCACTCCCAGACTGATCTGCGTCCTTCCTCCCCCTGGAATAGCGTTTTCCCTGCTCAGATCTGGACTGCGTCCTCCCTGGAACAGCGTCCTCACTCTCCCGGGCTGATCAGCGTCCTCTTTCTCTTGGAACAGCGTCCTCTTCTTCTCAGATCTGCGCAGCCACCAGAGGCTTCTCCCTCTCCAATTCTCCTGCTGAAAATGCTACCAAGTCCCACTGAAACTGAAGGGTGTTACTCAGAAAATAACCTTACTAGGGTGGGCACTCGAAGTCCCCCGAAGCTAAGGGTGAAACCAGAAATAACCTTACCAGGGCAGGCACTCGAAGTCCCCCGAGGCTAAGGGTGAGATCTCCGACCGGAGACACTCGGTTGCACTAAACAGTGCTGCAGACCGACTAAACAACCGGCGTGCTGAAGCAGACAGAAGTCTAGCTCTCAATATCAATATAAAATCATGCCTCCTCAAATGAAGTGAGAACCCCTCCTTTTATAATGTCAAACTCCCTCCAAAACTTAACTGCGTCCTTACTCTCCTTTGACCTGCGCAGTTCACCTTGGGTTAGCCTGATGCCTCCCCATCATACTCATGTGGACCCCCAAGGCCCCCTCTCTAAGTTATAACGTCAAGCAACTAGGAAAAGAACACTTTATTTATAAAGTGAGGTGACTAAAGTGAGGTGACCCCTCTTATTTCTCACTTTATTTATTAGTTCTAGCTAAAGCGGCAAAATAAAGCAAAAATGAAATATTCCAATTAGTAAAGCTAATTGGGAATATTACAACTCTCCGCACTTGGAGGGCTACCATATGAATGGCAAGTATTCAGCACTACCATTCTCAATAATAATACAATTCCTAACTTTGACGAGCTACTATCAAGATGCATGCAAGAAGAGACAAGAATGAAGGAATACGAAAATGACAGAAATGCTGCCTACGCTGCTCATTCTAGAAAGAAGAACTCTGGTGGTCCTAAGAACAAAGGAAGAGCAAGGACCCAAGGAAAGAAGGGCAAGTGTTTCACTTGTCATAAGCCTGGTCACTATGCTAGAGAATGTCCTTTCAAGAAGGATTCTCCCGATAGTGATGACAACAACAACAACCGGAGGAATGGAAATCAAAGAAACGACAGGTCCAAAGGAAAGAGGAAGGCTCCCTCTAGCGGAAACAATCAACCTTTCAAAAGGTCTAGAAACTCCAGGTATGAGGAGTCAAATGTTGTTGATAAAAGAAATGAATACATTCTTGTATCTGCCCTCTCTGCTGCATCCCCGCCCGACACTATGGATGTATGGCTGATAGATAGTGGTGCCTCAAGACACATCACTGGGTTCAAGGAAGCACTCTCTGACATGGTTGAGAAGGATACTAATCTGGAAATTATCCTTGGAGATAATGCCACATATACTGTAGAAGGGACAGGGACTGTGACCCTCCACTTGTCTCAAGGACAAGTCCTACATTTGTAGGATGTACTCTATGTACCAAAATTGAAGAAGAACCTTGTGTCTATATCAGCCATCGAAGACAAAGGCTTCAATGTGGCATTCACTGATGGAAAGTGCGCATGTGGAAGAAGAATCTCAAGGAAGCTATCGTGATTGGTTTTAGAGTTGGAACACTCTACCAGGTTGAAGGAAGTCCACTAGGAGCTATGACATGTGATACTATCCGACAAACTGAACTATGGCACCGGAGGTTTGGACACCTTCATTACAAGGCACTTCCCGAAGCAAGGAAGGTGGTGACAGGGATGCCCAATTTTGGAAATAATCATGAAGGTGTATGTAAGGGTTATGCCGAAGGAAAGCATACAAGGGGACCTTTCCCCTCAAGTGTCACAAAGACATCTGATATTTTGCAACTGGTCCATTCTGATCTATCTGGTATGCTACTCGTGACATCCCTGGGAGGATGTTCTTACTATATGACATTCACTGATGACTCTTCCCGCAAAACCTGGATATACTTCTTGAAGAAGAAGGATGAGGCTTTCATGTGGAAAATATGACAGGGAAGAAGATCAAGATTTTGAGGACCGACAATGGCACTAAATATGAGTCAAATGAGTTCAAAGACTTTTGCAAAGAAGCTGGCATTAAGAGGGAGACTACTACTACCTATACTCCTGAGCAGAATGGCGTTGCTGAACGAAAGAACAGGACCATTGTGGAAGTTACCCGTGCCATGCTATGTGACCAAGGTCTACCGAAGTTTCTATGGGGAGAAGCTGCGAATACTGCTGTATACATTCAAAACCGATGCCCTCATTCTGCCCTGGACTCCAAAACTCTCGAAAAGGTTTTCACTGGTAAAAAACCTGACGTCTCATATTTTAAAATTTTTGGATGTCCTGTTTATTTTCATGTGCCAAAAAAAAAGAGAAGTAAGCTGGATGCTTCTGGGAAGAAAGGAATGTTTGTGGGCTACAGCGAAACCTCTAAGGCCTATAGAGTCTATGTACCTGATCAAAGGGAAGTAGAAATATGCCATGATGTCACTTTTGACGAAGATGCTTCCCTGAAGAAAGTAGTAGATCTTCCGAGATCTGAGGAAAATCATGAAGCAAGGCCTGGAAATCAAGAAGAACCACAGGATGAGACAATGCCTGATGTTGAAGGACCAATGGACCCAATAGATCCATATCCTTCACTGAGAAAGAGACCATCATGGCTCAGGGACACTCGAAGATGCCGAGGGACACGCTGCCCTGAGGGGGACATTCCGAGAAAGCAAGAAGCCATGTAGATACCAAGGGTATCTAGCTGCCATGAGTACTATTGTACAATCTGAACTTGGATCTTTTGAGGAAGCCGTAAAGCATCAAGTCTGGAAGGATGCTATGCACGAAGAATATGAGTCCATAATGAAGAATGATGTCTAGGATGTGGTTCCAAGACCGAAGGACAAATCAGTTGTCACCGCGAAATGGCTCTACAAGATCAAGCATGGATCTGATGGAAGTGCTGAAAAGTTCAAGGCAAGATTTGGTGCCCGTGGCTTCTCTCAAAAGGAAGGAATAGATTATGATGACATATTTGCACCTGTGGCACGATATACCACCATTCGATCAATCATAGCCCTTGCTGCTACGCAAGGATGGAGTCTTCATCAGATGGATGTCAAGACCGCTTTGCATGGTGCAATAAAAAAAGAGGTATATGTGGAGCAACCTCTGAGGTTCGAAGTCCAGGATCGGGACACTCATGTCTGCAGGTTGAAGAAAGCCCTCTATGGGTTGAAGCAAGCACCCAGAGCTTGGTACGAGAGGATAGATAGCTACTTGATGAAGCTGGGCTTCACTCGAAGTAATGCTGATCCGAACCTTTACTTCAAGGTTGTCCGGGGGAAGCCTCTCATTCTAGTGTTGTATGTGGATGACCTCTTCCTGACAGGTGCTGACCCTCTCATTCATCAATGTAAGAGGGAGCTCGCTGCTGAGTTCGAGATGAAGGACCTAGGACTGATGCACTACTTCCTAGGCCTGGAGGTCTGGCAGAGACTTGGAGAGATTTTCCTTTCTCAAGGAAAATATATTGTGAAACTTCTGGAAAGATTTGGTATGGTGGATTGCAAGTCCGTGTCAACACCAATGGAACTCAACTTCAAGAAGTTGAGTGGCAGCGCTTTTGGGCCCATATTGGCAAATCCTACTGAGTATCATCAACTCGTAGGGGCTCTGATGTTCTTAGTGAACACCCGTCTAGATATATGTTTTGCAGTGAACACTTTGAGTCAACAGATGGTTGAGCCCAGTGTTTTAAAAACCGGCCGGTTTGAACCGGAAACCGGCCAAACCGGCCGGTTAGACTGCTCGGCGGTTGAAACCGGCCAAAAAACCCGGCCAAACACCACCCTTCGCCAATTTTTGAGAAAAACCGGACCTAACCGGCCGGTTAGGAACGGAACCGGCCGGTTTATGCATAAACCGGCCGGTTTCGTTCCTAATCGGCCGGTTAGGTGCTAACTCATCCGTGGACCCACATTTTCGGCGACAGTTATGTTTTAGGGCTGATTTGGAGCTAATGGGAGGGTTCATTTAGCTACTCTTTCCCTATGTGGACCCACGCACGGCCAGAAATGAGTTTTAGGGCTGATGTGGAGGTAAGGGAAGCATTGACATTTCCTTTATTTTTCATTTTCATCCTTTTACTTAAATTTTTAACATTACCATGAAATGACTCAGGATGTTTAAGAGTGGTTTCGACCTCATTGGATTTCATATGGAGAAACTAGAATTTTAGGTTTCACTCAAAATTCAGCAGACTTAATGGTTTTCGGGGTTTCATGGTTTGGGAATTTGCAATGTTCCCATTTGATTCTATCATGTGTAAGGGTATGATATTGGCATTTGATCAAGAGCATGAAGTCCTTTAAGAACTTTGATGTACCCTTCAATCAAAGGAAAACATTTAAACAACTAGTTAGACATGCTAATCTTTTTCTATCCAATTTTAAGGTTGAGGAAATGAACCCTTCACTCAAACCAAAATCATTGGTTAGGCATGTTAAACTTTTTCAATTTCTATCATGTTATAAGGTTGAGCAATCCAAGTCTGAAGACTTTGAGCTAGATGATGTTTATGTATCTCTTGTTGATGATCCCATTTCTAGTAGCGATGAATCAATGATGAGTTTCATGAGAGACCATGTTGCTCGGTGATTTGTAGTTTTGATGTCTATTTTTGCTACTACTACTACTACTAAAGTTGTAGAGGAGTTTTAGGAGTCCTCAAACTTTGAGCCATATTATTTATGTAGCTCATGTTGATGATCTCTTGTCTAGTAGTGGTGATGATTTTGATCATGATGAGGAGTGATCATGTTGTTGATCACTAATATGTAGTCTTGTATTATGCCAATGGCCTCATAGCTTGTAGCATTGTTTTTGGACTTTATGGGCCATTTGGAGCCTCATTGCACTCGGTGCCATTTTGATATATTCACCTTTGCATGGTATATAAATGAGAAAACTTTACATATTTTGTCTCTATTGGCTTGGAATCATGGTTGCAAATCTTAAAAATAGTTTTTTTTATTAAAAAAATAATTATTTAATGTATTTTTTTAAAACTGGTTCATTGGCATCTGACCGCTCCCGGTTAGACCGGTTCCGGTTAGAAACCCGGTTCATTAGGCCACCGGTCCGGTCACCGGTTCCGGTTTTTAAAACATTGGTTGAGCCTCATCACTTTCACTGGGTTGGTGCCAGGAATCTTCTTAGATACCTTCGGGGCACAATAAACCATGGGTTGAGATACACTGCCGGGAGCGTGACACTCCGTGGATATACTGATGTCGACTAGGCTGGCAGTGTGGTGGATCGTAAGAGCACATCGGGATGTTGCTTCAATCTTGATTCTGCTTCGATTTCATGGATGAGTAGGAAGCAGAAGTCGGTGGCTTTGAGCACCGCAGAGGCCGAATACATTGCAACAAGTATGGCCTGTTGTGAAGCAGTTTGGTTGTGAAAGCTCTTTAGTGAGCTGTTTGGACATGTGCTAGATACCACCGTGATACTCTGTGATAACCAGAGTGGGATTCGCTTGACCGAGAATCTTGTGTTCCACGACCGATCCAAGCATATTGATATCAGGTACCATTTCATCCGGGATATGGTACAGCGAGGCACCGTAAGGCTCGATCATATAGGAACTGATGAGCAAGTCGCGGATATTCTCACTAAGCCCCTGGGGAAGGTCAAGTTCCTAACCTTCCGTGAGAGACTTGGTATCGTGGAACAACCCTATGATGTGGGTCTTGTTGGACGATGAGCTCGAGGAGCTCTGGGGGGCTTTGGGGACAGCTTCTTGGAGCTATGAGCAACCACAAGGCTAGGCTTGCCAAACCTTGTTGGTGTGCTTGGACCCCACCGTTGTGATTATTGAGTTGGTTCACCTCTCATTATCTATGCCCCATATGCATCCTACCCATTGAGTTCAGGGCTCATGGGAAGTACCTCTCATTTGGCCAATGAGATGGGAAAAGCTAGAGACCAGTAGCAAAGACTGATGGACGCATCAGAGATTCCCGTACTCTCTATCTAGGATGGCACGGTCCAAACACTTGATCTGGGATCAAGTCTAGTGAGGTCTCGGACCTCCGCCTGACTTCGGGTCAAATGAACCAACTTCGGGTTGGTTGGAGACTCTTTGTGAGTCTGATAGAGGTTTCGGACCTCTGGGCTGAATTTGTCAACCGGGGGATGATGTCTTTGTGACTGACCCACTTCTGTTCTGAAATAAAGAGGCCAGCAAAGCAAGTTACGGCGGGATGACGCACGATGTTTGATTGCACTGGTGGATAGAGTTCTCCCTAGTTGAAAGGGAGTGTTAAATTTGGACAACTAGGTCCAAACTCCATCTTATGATGCTCAGATGGTGATTCCAATATTTGTATTGGATTCCTCTTTCAGAGAGGAGTAAAATCGATATAAAATTGATTTTAATCTAATGAGCAGAACATTTATTTTCAATTTATTATTTATAATAAATTTAAGTGTAGGTCAGCGTTAAGGTTTTACACCCCCAACAGATGTGTCACACACCTCAATGATGGATATAAATACAGTCAACGTTGGAGACCTTTTCACTCATCTCATCCACACACTTCTCATTGGATACGAGCATCTAAGAAGCAGTTCTCACGTGGGAAAAGGACGAAGTAGCTGCAGCTGGAAAAAGGACGAAATTCTGCAGTTAGGGTTTTTGGATGAAATTTTCTGCAGTTAGGGTTTCTGGGCAAGTTTGACCAGCGTTGACTTTGGTCAACGCATGATCCGTTTGAGCTGAAATTTTGTGGAGTTTTCGATTTTTGAAGGCCGTACTCATTGGCACAAAAATCGAGGTCAAAAGGTTGACCGAAGTTGGAGCTGCGTTGACTTTATTGTTGCTGCCCTGCGTTGACATTTTATGGATTGCGTTGACTTTTCTGGGGTTGACTTTGAGTTGACTGGATGATTGATTTGAGGACTGTTGTGACAGATTTTGGGTTGGCCGACCAAGAAGACTTTGTTGGTTGAAGCATCCTGCTGACCGCCATAACACACCAACACATTCTCCTGTTTTTGGTTTGTCTTCTATAGATCCACTGGTATGTTCTATCAGCATTTTACTTAACTATTTATGTGATTGTTGTTATAAAAGTAAAATTGCATCAAGCATAGAACATCTACAAAAATTTACAACTTTCCTGGTTGGATAGGAGGATGTGGGACGATTTCATCCAGAAGAAGATCAAGAGAACTGCAAAGGGGTGCAGCAAGACTGGTGGGGGAGGTGAAAAAGAGAATGTTGCTCTTGTGGCAAAAGGCAAGAAGGGTAAGAAGGTCAAGAAGGGGTCTTCTAGTAGAGCAAAGCAAGAGAAGGGGAAGCAGAAAGATAAGGAGAAGGACATGAGCAAAGTGAAATGCTTTGCTTGTGGGAAGATGGGTCACTATGTTGTTCAGTGTCCCAACAAGAAGGGTAAGAAAAAACAGGGAGTTGCAGCTTCAACTAATGTGGATGATTTTGTGGCTATATTTGATTCAGAGTGTGCTTTGGTAGTGAGTTTAGCCACTCACATTACATCTTCCCGTGCATGGCTCATTGACAGCGGAGCATCCTGCCAAATAATCGAAGGATGATATTGACTTGGAAGTTGTGCTTGGAGAAAACTCCAAAGTCAAAGCGAAAGGAGTGGGGACAATTTCATTTCAGAGGGACTCATCACCTCTTCTAAAGGTGACAGATGTTCTTTATATTCTGGGCTTGAAGAAGAGTTTGATATCAGTGTCTAGCTTGGAGGACAGGGGGTTTGAGGTGTTGTTCCAAAAGGGACAAGTGTTGATATATCCCAAAGGATCCAATCTCAAGCCTGCTCGTGTGATTGGAGATCATAATGGGAGACTGTACAGACTTATGTTTCAGCCTCTTAGAGTTATGGTAGCACAGGCCAGTAGCAATGATTTATGTGAGCTATGGAAAAGGAGGATTGCCCACTTGCACCATGGAGCTTTCAGGATGTTGCAAGAAATCGTTACAAGTTTGCTTGACTTCAACACAGAGCATGATGATGTGTGCAAGGGGTGTGATTTGGGAAAGTACACCAAGACACTTTTACTGAGCAATGACACTAGAGTTGCGGGTATCCTTGATTTGATTCATTTTGAAGTATGTGGTCCTATGTCCCATGTTTCATTGAGTGGATATGAGTACTATTTGACCTTCATTGATGACCACCCCAGGAAGACCTGGATTTACTTCCTGAAGACCAAGGATGAGGTATTCCATAGATTCCAAGATTTTAAGGCTCTTGTAGAGAACCAGACAGGGAGGAAGATCAAGGTGTTGAGATTGGACAATGGGGGTGAGTATACCTCCACAGAGTTGAAGGAGCTTTGTAGGAGTGTGGGCATCAAGAGGGAGTTTATAATGCCTTACAACCCCTAGTAGAATGGGGTGGGAGAGAGGAAGAACAGGGCCATAGTGGGAGCAGCTAGAGAGATGTTGCATGATGAAAGTTTACCTTTCTTCTTGTGAGTCAAGTCGTGTAACACTGCAATATATTTACAGAATGGGAGCCCACACAGTCTTGGGGAGCAAGACTCCTGAGGAGGTGTATACCGGAAAGAAGCCAAAAGTTGGGCACATCAGGATATTTCAGTGCCCCTTACATATTCACATGTCCCTAAGGAGAAGAGGACGAAGTTGGAACCCACTGTAGAGAGGGGTGTCCTAGTGGGTTACAGTGAGACCAGCAGAGCCTACCATATATATCTTCATGCACAAAGGAAGATTGTCCTGAGGCGAGATGTCACATTTGAGGAGGAGAGGGATTTGAGGAGGTCTTGAGAGGTTGATCAGGTAGAGCAGTAGGCTCCTCAATAAGGGGTCACACTACAGGTTCCAGGAGCATCAAGTGGTGCATCAAGATCAGGAGGTTCACCTTCTTCCAGGGTGACAGGTTCACAAAGTATAGTTTCGCCTGGTACAGGATCACGTGGTGCAAGGTCATCAGGCACAGTATCTCAGAGTTCAAGATCTCCATTGGTTATTTCAGAGCCTTCCTCTCCAGGAGGAGAGGCACCAATTGAGAATTTTCTCATACCACCACAAGAGACTACTGCAGTGAAGAAGTAGCCAAGATGGCTTCGAGAGACCCTGAAGGAGGCTCAGGGCACAGTGGGAAAACCCAAGTGGTTAGTGAGGGAGAGCAGACCACCAGAGAGGATGGGTGGCTTTGTGGCAGATGTTGTGGAGACAGAGCCAGCGAGTTAGCAAATCTGGAGGGATGCCATGGTGGAGGAGTATGCCTCCGTCATGAAGAATGATGTTTGGGAGGTAGTGTCACAACCTGAGGGTAAGTCAGTGGTGACTTCCAGGTGACTCTACAAGATCAAAAATGTTGCAGATGGCAGTGTGGAGAAGTTCAAAGCTCGATTTGTGGCGTGGGGGTTCTCAATGGTGTTATACAGGAGGAGGTGTACATTGAGCAGCCTAAGGGGTTTGAGTTGCATGGGAGCGAGTCTCATGTGTGTAGGTTGAAGAAAGCCTTGTATGGACTGAAGCAGGAACTGAGGGCATGGTTCAAGAGGATAGATGCCTACTTGCAGCAGATGGGTTTCTAGAAGAGTAATGCAAATCCAAACCTATACTTTACCATGATAGGTGATAATCCACTCATTCTGGTTATGTGTGTGGATGACTTGTTTATTATAGGGGAGGACAGACTCATCCAACACTGTGAGAGAGATCTTGCTTCAAAGTTTGATATGACCGATATGGCGCTGATGCATTACTTTCTAGGGTTAGAGGTTTCGCAAGAGGATGGGCATATCTTCATTGGCCAGGGCAGATATGCATGTGATATCTTGAGGAGATTGCATATGGAGGGTTTCAAACCTATGCCTACTCTCATTATCACCAACTGGATGAATCTGCATGTTGCTGATTCCGAGTTGGCGAACCCCACTTTGTATTGACAGTTGATCGGTTCATTGATGTATCTACTTAACACGAAACCAGATATTTGTTTTGCAGTCAACAGATTGAGTCAGTTTATGATGGAGCCCAGGAGAATACACTGGGTGGCTGCAAAATATGTGTTGAGGTACTTATAGGGCACAATGGATTATTGTCTAGACTATGTCAGGTGTGATGGAGTTAGATTGATTGGTTGCACAGACTTAGATTGGGTTGGCAGCGCTAGTGACAGGAAGAGTACTTCCAAATGTTGTTTCTCGTTGGGCTCAACAGTTGTGTCATGGTTCAACTGGAAACACAGGTCAGTGGCATTGAGTAGCGCAGAGGCAGAGTATATGGCAGCTAGTCAGACAGGGTGTGAGGCATTGTGGCTTCGCAAGATGCTTCATGGTTTATTTGGTCAAATGTTGAGACCAACTACAATTTACTGTGATAGTCAGAGTTGTATTAAACTCTCTGAGAATCCAGTATTTCATCATCGGTCAAAGCATATAGAGATCAGATACCACTTCATCAAAGACTGGGTTCAGTGAGGGGCAATGAAGCTTGAGTATATATCCACTGATGAACATGTAGTAGACATTCTCACCAAATCATTTCCAAAGGGAAAGCATGTATTTTCAAATACAAGATGGCAGCAGTGAGCAACAACTTCCTCGGTAAAAGGGAGTGTTGAAAATAGTACCAAGAAGAGGTCCTCGATAAGAGGGAGTGTTGAAAATAGTACCAAAAGAGGTGTTACTAGGCTTTTATCCCTTTTAGCTTAGTGAGCACATTAAGGACTCTTGTCTCAATGACATTTATGAGTTATATTAATGTCATGAGTGGAAAAGGTGCTTAGAAGTGTTGTACCATGTAATTTTTCTAATATTAAAGTTACTTGTATTTTATAAAGTGACTTTATGTGAAAAGTACTAAGTGTACTTTTTTAATATTAAAGTGAGGTGAAAAATCACTTTATGAGAAAAATTAGAAAAGGTACACAACTTGAAAAAGGTACTAGGAGACTTTTAAGTGATGGGGCCAATGTATGAGCGGGGTCATTTCAGAGAAACGATCTCAACCACACATCTTGAGATTTGAGGATGAAATCTCAAACATTGGATCCTAGGTTTAAGGATTCAATCTCTTCCAATGAGACAAAAGAGGAAAAGGGAAATCATCTATGTTGCCAGGAAATGTGGGTTTGGGGACAGGGACGAGGACGGGAATGGGGATTGATACATCATTTTTTGAAACAGGGTGCATGGGTTCGTCATGGGTATATTATAATTTATATATATAATATATAAATACTATATTTTATAAATTATAATATATATGAATTTATATATTTTTCAACTATAAACGAGGAACTAAAATATTTATGATTTAAACTTTAAAGATTTTAATATGCATATCATTGAACATTCAACATTCACATTGAAATTTCAAAATTTCTAGTTTGACATCAAGTGCAAACTAGAACTTACATATTAATAAGAATCGTGATATATGTCCATTGTCATACTACATTTAAAATTGGCCTTAAGGCACAACCAAACAATGAACTAGGAAATTTTAAAATACTAAAATAAAAATAGCTAATAGTGAACAATGGCTTCCTCAAGCCATGTCATCCTCAGTTAGCATGCTCTCCAAGTAGGAATCACTCTCATCTTGAGGCTCCTACTAATTCAT
Source organism: Pinus albicaulis (assembly GCA_034641835.2). NCBI lineage: Eukaryota > Viridiplantae > Streptophyta > Pinopsida > Pinales > Pinaceae > Pinus > Pinus albicaulis. Next base: position 376,268,549 of record CM076573.1, on the reverse strand, counting down.
AGCAACCAGAGGTAGCTCAATCAGGCCATTTGGTTGTATCTCCTCATCATATGTGTATTGGTCCCATCTCTTGAAAGGACCCTCCTTGTACCTAGGGTCTTTTCGAGATATGAGACGAAGTGTGTTATGAATGTACACAAGTTCTATGCCTTTTTTGAGCCCAACCTATTTCTCTTTACTGAATGGATAAAGGCATAAGTACTCCAATTCCTCTTGCAAGATGAAGAACTAGCTACCTGGAAGATTAGGGGAAACCCATTAAACTAATTAAAATCTTAAAAATAAAAACTAAAAAGAACCTCAAACAACCCAATTTTGGGGTTCCAGGTACCCATCATCAATGTTTTTCGTACCCATCAAGACAAAAGAACACAAATTCTTTTAATGGAGAACCTGGTTCTTCATAGAAAAATATGGTTCTTATGGGTTCTTCTTAGAAGCACCCATACTTGAATCCAATACTTGGGGACGAGAACTCGGGACGGGTTCAAGAACCCCACCCCCTGGTTCGCGAACCCGTGCAACATAGGAAATCATTCTTCACTTCACACTTGAGAGAGCATTGGGAGAAGAGAGCTCAGGAGAAAAATTCAAGGAGGAGAAATTGCAGTAGGGAAAGGAGGGCTCCAATTCCTAGGAAGAAATATGTACTAGTACCACAATTTTCAAGGAGCAGAGGAAAGAAAATCGAGGCTGCACGAATTTCGAGGATAGCAACACAAAAATCGAGGCAAGTGGCACAAACATTGAGTAGACCAACACAAAATTCGAGGAACAACGCTATGGTGACTCCTAAGCCAAGAAGAAAGCTTAGGAATATGTCCTCCCTAGTTGAGAGAGAGAGATAGACACATCATTCTGGGAGATCGAATGGAGGATTGGGTAATCATCTGGCATCTGAACCATTTTGAGAATGTGATAAGATGTCTTGATAAGAGTAGTCGTGGAAGGACCAATATTCTTTGAGGATTGGGAATCAAATAGTAAGAATAGTCCTTACGGACCTATCCTGAGTGAACTCGAGTGGGATATGATCCAAGAGAGACAATGATGAGGGTGTCTACTCATCATTGGTCTCGCCAGCATTGTAGCTAAGATCTCATGGAGAGATGGAGTTGTTAGTCAATTCCTTGCACTATGACAATGTTGATGGTTAATATGATGCTATATAGATGACTTACCAATCTAATTCTTCTTATGAGAAATTCTTCAAGTTGAAAGTGACCATGTACCATTATGAATACCTCCCTAGTTAAGAGGAAGTGATAGAAAGTGTAACTAGGATCAGTCTTCATAATGACTATGTAATTATGAATTTATGTAATGAAGAAGACAAAGATAATAAAATGAATTTTTGTAAAGCTTAACTCATGGGTTTCATGAGCAAGTAGTTTTTATTATAGGTCAAAGACTTCTTCTTGATGTCTTTTAGGGATTTTTCATCTTGTCATAAATATATAATAAAGAGTCATGTATGTGAAGTCATGTTACACTTGTGTAAAGGACAAATTATATGCTCCAAGACCTTGTCACCTTGCTCCACGAAGTCAGCTCGAAGATGATCGAAATAACCCTTGAAAAGTCAGCTTGAAGATGTTGGAGTATAACCCTTGAAAGGTCGGCTCAAATAGACACTATTGTTCACTAACTCATGTCGGCTAATTTATCGGGTCAAACCACTATAAATAGCCCACTAGACTGTGCAGAAAGTACAGAGAAAATTTTTTTGAATAGGTCTGAAGTTTTTTGGACTAGATTGCAGGAAAGGAGCTCGGACAAGTTTGTAATCTTAGTAACGATATATCTGTGGTGTAATAAAAGGATAAGGAGACAAGTACAGCAAGAAGAGGATCATGTCTAGCAAAGAAAAGGATACCATATCAGATCTTTGTTTTGGGCCTATATCTATCTCATATTATAGTGGTAGGTCGAAGCTAATTAACGAAAGGGTCAGTCACACGAAGCACTATAAGGAAGTGTGAAGTTAAGGTCTGCTTCATATGTTTAAGAAGGTAAGCACAGCGAAAGGATGATCTATGTTTTGAAGATGAGTCCAAGCTACAAGAAGAGGAGACATATACCGCAGAAGGAAAGGCTACAAAACAAGGTTAAGGTCTTGGATTCACAGTTCAGAAGAAGGTGACTAAGAAGGCTACAAGGTGTGCAAGAGACCGAGTTCAGTTCATCAAAAGAAGTACATTAGTTAGAGACCAAGTTCTCTAGTATTGGTGTAGAACGGTGCAGAAAAGGAGATCAGTATAAGGAGCTAAGGAAAGAGCAGAGACAAGGTCTTGGAGGTATATAAGGGTCAAGGGTTTGAGTTATGGTCATGATACTTGTCAACCGAAAGTCTATAAGAAGAATTCCTTGCGAGTTTTCCTCTCCAAGAGGGAGAGGTTTTGGCCCTGTCTTAAAGAGCCAAAATCTTGTGTGTTTTGTATTTTGATAATTGACTTGATGAAAAACCGAACAAGCTAATAAAGAGAAGATCTAAAGTAAGAGAAATAAGTTCACAAGTAATTATCAAGTAGAGAATTGAATTAAACTGTGCCCTATCAAAATCTCAACAAGAAGAAGGTCAGACAGATTGGAGCTAGGAGCAACAGGTTATACAGATTGCAAATTGATTCTCCAATGGCACTGATAGGCAGGGTCAATAGAAGTGGGAAGGAACTGAACGAACTATGGCACAAGAGGATGGGACATTTACAGCATGGAGCACTTGGGATGCTTAGAGAAACTGTAACGGGAGTTCCATTTCTCAGCTCAAAACATGATGATGTGTGTAGAGGATGCGTACTTGGGAAGTATGCAAAGGCAGCATTTCCTAGAAGTAACAGCAAAGCAAATGGCAGATTGATACACTCAGATATTTGTGGTCCTATGTCCACTAGAGCTCTTAGCAGTGGCGAATATTTCATCACCATTATTGATGATCATTCCAGGCTCTATTGCAGGAAACGTTGAGCAGAGGTTCGTTCCATCCCAAAAACGAAACGGAAACGCATTTTCACCATACCATATGGCCTAGAAACACGTTTCCGTTCCTACTGGGCCGTTTCACATTGGGGAAACGTGCCCAGAAAAGACGAAAATGCGTTTCCAGGCCGTACGAGCGCGTTTCTGGTGTTTTAACTTCTTTTTTTTAGCTTTTTTTTTTTGCGTTTGTCTGTTTTATTATTTTTTAATTGTGGAAAGTGTCTTTTGGATGCTTCTAGATGCCTCTCTCAACTTATAAAAAGACTCTAGCCTCATTCTTTCATCACACGAATTGAGCAAGTCGTTCCACTTGGAGATGGGCGATTTTAGCAAGGAGAAAAGAGGAAGAGAGTAGTGCTTTAGCTAGGGCGTTTTCAACAGTGAGCAAATGATATTTCAGCAGCAAGAGAAAGAGATTTCAAAAGCAGATTTTGAGTGCAAAGTTTCCAGCTACGACATTCATGGTTTTTGGCTCAGCGAAAGCCAAATTATAATATATATATATATATATATATATATATATTGCATTTCCTCGTTTTCAAAATTTGGGGGGGTCACGTTTTGTACCCGTACTTGTTTCAGAAACTCGTTTTCGCTTCTCTATTTCGTGCAACTTAGATTTCAGGAAAACCTGGATCTATTTCTTAAAGACCGAAGATGAAGTCTTTGATCGATTCAGAGAGTTCAAGGCTCTCGTAGAGAACAGGGCAAGAAAAAAGATCAAGGTGCTATGTTCAGATAATGGTGGAGAATACACAGATAAAGACTTCACAAACTTCTGTGCAAAGGAAGGCATCAAAAGAGATTGGGCTACTCCATATAATCCTGAGCAGAATGGAGTAGTGGAGCAAAAGAACAGAACAATAGTTGGGGCTGCAACGGCTATGTTGTATGACCAGGATTTGCCTAGATTTTATGGGCAGAGGCATGCAACACAGCGGTGTACATTCAAAACAGTAAACCTCACAGAGCATGGGGGAAGAAAACGCCAGAGGGGTCTTCACAGGAAAGAAGCCTTAAGTAAGTCATTTGAGGATATTCGTGAGTGTGGCTTGCTGCCACATACCAGATGAAAAACGCCGTAAATTGGATCAGACTGCGAAGAAGGGGTTCCTCGTAGGGTATAGCGAGACCTCAAAAGGCATATAAGATCTACATTCGTAGCAGCAGGAAGATTGTAGTAAGGTGAGATGTAAAGTTCATGGAAGATAGAGCTTTCAAAAGATCTCGAGAGATGCCTACAGGTAATTAGTCAGCAGAAGTTTCGTTAGTCCAGCAGGAGGGACAGCAAGTGGGACAAACAGGAGGACAGTCACAGGGATCGAGTACAATGACCAGTACCAGTATCTCCTCAGGGGTAGGATATCCAGGGTATTCTTAGCAGACGAAGCAGCAGGAACAGGAGGAGGAATTGGTGGAACCTCCCACCACCAATGGAATAGTTAGTAGGGAAATGCGCCAGATCTTAAGGGACACAAAGGAGTTTGTCGGAGCTCCTAGGACGGACAAGAGACAGTGCAGGCAGCCTAACAGATATCAAGCTTTGGTAGCTCAGATTGCAGAACCCTTCAGCTTTCAGGAAGTTTCACAACATCAGGTGTGAGTGGATGCCATGGTAGAGGAATACAGTTCTATCATGACGAATGATGTTTTGGAGATAGTGCCCCGATTAGTTGTAGGTTTCAGATGGATCTACAAGATCAAGTATGTTGCAGATGGAAGTGTAGAGAAGTACAAGGCTAGATTTGTGATGAAGGTGGATGCACAGAAGGAAGGGATAGACTATGAGCAAACCTTCACCCCAGTTGCCAGATATACCTCTATCAGATATGTTATGTCCCTAGCAGCGCAGATGGGATGGGAGATTCACCAGATGGACATCAAGACAACATTCTTGAACGGGGTGATAAAAGAAGAGGTGTATATAGAACAACCTTAAGGCTTCGAAACTCATGAGAAGCGCACTCATGTATGTAGTTTGAAGAAAGCCCTATACGGGCTCAAGTAGGCACCCAGGGCATGGTATGGTCAGATTGACAGTTATTTGCAACAATTGCGATTCATCCAGAGTGATGCACATCCCAATCTCTACTATTTGATGATGGAGAATGAACCTCTCATTTTGGTTTTGTATGTGGATCACCTGTTTTTGATAGGATCGTCAGGGCTTATAAACGACTGCAAAAGGAACCTTGAAGCAAAATTTAGGGTAGGAGATATGGCAAAAGAATGGGTAGATCTTCCTTGGGCAAGGGAGATATGCTATAGTTATTCTGAAGAGATTCAGAATGCAAGATTGTTGACCCATGGCAACCCCCATGATCACCAATTGGAAAAATATAGATGCATCAGGGAACAAGGAAGTCGACCTCACCTTGTACAGACAGCTCATTGGGTCGCTCATGTATCTGGTCAACATTAGGCCAGACATGTTTTGTTGTCAATACCCTTAGTCAGTTCATGGTTGAATCAAAAAGGGTACATTGGGCGGCAGTTAGGCACATTCTTAAATATGTGCATGGAACATTCGGATATGGGTTGAAATATACTCAAGGAGATGATGTCAGATTGTGCGGATTCACATTTGCAAATTGGGTAGGTAGTTCATTGGACAAAAAGAGTACCTCCAAGTATTGCTTCAGTATTGGATTACGGATAGTATCTTGGTGCAGCAAGAAGCAGAAGTCAGCAGCATTAAGCTTAGTAGAAGCTGAATATATGACAGCCAGCACAGCAACGTGCGAAGCTATATGGCTTAGGAAGCTGCTCGGTAGTTTGTTCAGGAAGAAAATGGGAGCAACCAATGTTTATTGTGATAATTGGAGTTGCATAAAGCTCTCTGAGAATCCAGTGTTTCACGATAGGTCGAAGCACATTGATATCATATGTCTGTCATTTTATCAGAGACTGTGTTCAGCGTAGGGCAGTCCAACTGCAGTATGTTCCCACAGGAGATCAGGTAGTAGACATAATCACAAAAGCTCTAAGGAGACTATGTTCATCCAGTTCAGGGAACAGATGAGTATGGTGGAGAGCTCGTTTCAGCAGCAGAAACAGATGGATCCCCAATTCCAGCAGCAACAGATGAGAGGGAGTTGCAGTGCAGATTCAGTAGTTAGCAACAGTACAGCAAGGTCAACAGCAGCACAGATGTAGCACATATCAAAGTTGCATAGTAGTTGGTGGGCAGCAGTCACCAGACATCAGCACCGCAGCAGGAGATGGTGCAGAAGCAATGTATTGTAGTAGCAGTTGCAGTTATAGTACTAGAACACTTTCCTCACTAAGTGGGAGTGTTAGTTTTTGTAGCATCAGATGTGTTCTAGCCACGAGATTTGGTGGAGAGGCTAAAATATATGTATTCTCCAATATCCAGAAATCATTTTTGGAAATTCCACCTAGAAACGACTTAATTAGACCTATAAATCAGTTTTTAAATCTCCCAAGTCTAAATTTAGGAAATATGATTAATTAATCAGAATTGATTAAGTCATGGTCTGAATGTTCTAGAAACTCACACGGATCGACAACGAAATAATTTGGGCCATCAATTATGTTTCAATCTTGGTCGTTGGTGCTCCAACAGAAGATTATAAGAAGTCGTCGATGGGTAGATGGAGAATACGCCAATGCAGTTACTTAGTTGCCCAGGCAGATCGATTCTCTTAGTGGTTGAAGTTCAGCAAGAGAAGATAGAGACAGAGGGTGAGTTGCAGGTGAGAGAGAGAGGGTATCAGCAGTGATCTGGAAAGTGCAGGACAGATTCAGGAAGAGACATCGTGAGGAGGGATGCAATTCATAAGTGCCTTGCACAGTCACTGTGCAAAGGGTGACACAGAGACACCAGCATATGGGCAGAGGGTCCATCCTGGGGTCAGAAAGTTGTTGTGAAGAGTGATAAATTTGTCACTAAATTCCTCTCAGTATTTCTCCTTTGTTTTGCTATTCGAATTCTTGTACTTCAATCACTGTTGAAGATTAATAAAGAAACCCTATTTGCTGCACTGGTTTTCCCGCATTGGGTTTTTTCTGAGGACAATTGTCCAAAAATTATTGTGTCAATATCTATAAGTGTGTGCTAGAATTTCTCTAATTTTCCCAGCATTTATTTTTCTATAGTATTTGTTTTGTGAAGGCTACAGTGTATATGCTTCGATATTTTCCGTAGGAAATTGAAAATAATTTGTTTAATCAATTTAACAAATACAAGAAATATTATCAGCTTCTGCAGTTCCCGAATCTTCACACCTCTAAGCAATTAACATAAGATAGAAAAAAATGTAGCATGTCAAGTCACAATTTTGTTTGAGTGATGGGTACATTTTAGTAAGGTCATGATAGAGGAGTTCAACAACCAATGTCACTAGCATCAAGGTACATAGAGGTTTTGGTGCTCTTGATTAAATACGAGTCCCATACCCTAGTACATGACAAAATCCAATGGAAACATTGCAATCCCCCCAAGCATGAAATACTGAAAAACTGATAAGTCTGCTAGATTTTGAGTGAGATCTAAAATTCTACTTTCTCCATATGAAATCCAATGAGGCCGGAACCACTTTCAAACATCTCGAGTCATTTCATGGTAATGTTAAAAATTTAAGTGAAAGGACGAAAATGAAAGATAAAGGAGAATGTCACTTTTACTTTAAGAATTTAGAATTACAATGAATTGCATATCAATACTAGGGAAATAAGCTTGAAAATTAGTCTACCCTACTCTTGTTTCTTTGAAAAACCTATGCGTTTGAAGCATCTTTGTAACAAAAATTGTGAAAAAAACCAGGGAGCGAATTGTTTTTGTAGGAGCACGCTCCCAAAATTCACTCCCACTTGGAGCGTGCTCCGAAAGCGATTTGAAGGGGCGGGGGGGGGAGATGCTCCCCTGCAACCCTAGCCCTTCATCCTACTGCAACTCGGTCCTACAACTTCAGCCTCTTTCTACAGCCCAGAAACCTTATAATTTCACACGTGTGAGAGATATAGAGCCCAAAAAACAAGAAATTTCGTCCTTCTTCCTTTTCCTTGACTTTTGCTCTCCTTCTTGCAGCTACCTAGCTATAGATCGAACTCTTTCTTGTAGATCGAACTTGTGAGTATGTGTCGCAAATGAAGTCGAATTGCTTCTTTATATAGCCTTCTCAAGGGGTCGAATTCCCACCTTTAGGTCAACTTGATCTCCCAGGGACGACTTGTACTCTTGCAGATTCCAAGGCTTTCTAGACTAAAAATAATTCTTTTTACAATTAAAAATTCCCCGGAAGGGTCTTATAAACATGATGTTGACTTCTTTGACTCAAGCCAATAAATCCTAAGACCTAACAAATCTTAGAAGCACGAAGAACATGCTTTTACCCAGAAGACCATCAATAATGAGCATGAAACCCATGCTTTAATAATAACCATTTTCTTTCTTCTTTTCTTGTTTGTTACATAGGATACATATTGAAATGAGTAAAAAAATTATGAAGACCGAAACTAGTTACATTCTAAACACATGCATCTTGGATATCTCACTTTGATCTGTTTCTATAAGAAGAGAATTTTTCTGGATTTTCCCCCTTGTGGGGTTTTTGCCCTGGCCTGGAGCCTATAACTTGTGTTCTTTGTTTCTTGTGATCTTCATACTTTGTACATTTGGTAACTGTTTGATAAAGAGAACATAATAAACATTAATAAGAAGCCAACAACATTCACAAGCAATTATCACAGAAGAGAAAATGAGCAGCAGCATCATAATTATCATTGTCTTGCAATAATTACTGAAATTATCGCAATAAATTCAAAACAGCGAAACTATTGCAATAAATTCCGGCGATAATATCGGGGAGGGGCAGTTTGGCGATAATATTGCAATAATTCCAATAATATCATGATATGTGCAACAGTGTTCTCAACTATGAACATCAAAGTTGAAGGTCAATTTCAACTATCCAAAGAAGAGTATTTCCAGAATTGCTAATTACCAAAAATAGAGTCAAAGACTTTATCTGCTGTAAATTAGTGTCCCAGTTGGAGGATTCTCAACTGTGATCATAAAAGTTGAAGGTCCATTTCAAGTGTCCAAAGAAGCATACTTCAAGAATTATTAAATTCTTACGGTATTCAAATGCCAGAAATATAATTTTTAGTTTCAAGAATATACATTGTTACACATGTACGAGGATTTAAAGATGAAGATAAATAGAGTAATTAAGATAACTATATAGTATATATAGATAGAACCAAATCAATAAATCAAATTAATTGTGTTTATGCTTCAAAGAAATGCCTGCCGCAACAGATATATAAATCTGTCTACATTCTCAAAAAACAGTGAAACCAACTCGTAGTCATATTCCCTTCTTAAATTAGTAAATGTCAAGGATCTGAATGATAGATCGAATTGTGCCCTAATGCATCACGTTCTTCAATCAACCCAGAAGAATTTGGATAAAGTCACAACATTAAGGAAATCTGAAACCAAGATACACAGCAGGATGGGTTTGAGAGCAAGAAAATGCAACTTAAGTAGTAGTATCATCCTTATTTAATAACATCCAATTTAATGGCTTTATTTTCACTGATACAGTAGGGCATCTGCCAAATTCATTCTACCATATAGGTTACTGGCGCAATCTCATTTTTCAGGCATGTTACATACTGTAAAAATGTTGGCAAATATAACATGTTGCTTTAGCATAACATTAGTGATCGTGGAAAATACCCTATTAAAACAAATAAGGTTATTGTTTTCCAGTCAGCTCTTCATATTCACATAGCTCACAATATGCAAAGTTTTGGATCACTGAGGTTTATCCAGGATATAGTTATCTAGCAGGGCAGTTGTAGTTCCACTACGAAATGTATATCTTTATTGAATATTATTTCTCTATATAATGCAAGTGAAAAAATTTTAGAAGGAAATAAGAATACATTACTCATTAGAAAGAAGACCAGTTACCAGGAATGGACTCATATTCAGATTAGAAAACATTCTGCTATTAATGTTATATTCACCTGATAAGCCAGAGTGTGCTGGTTATAGAGTCCCCTTTCTTTCATCTCTTGCATAATCAAACCCACACACTCCTCCATCTGTGACTTGTATGGATCCCCAGCCTTTTTAATATACGTGACCGGCACTCCATGTGCACTGAAAAATATCATCACCTACCATTCACTTTCATCAGTAAGTCTGTCTCAAGTATAGAAAATGTAAAACTCAAAGACGTTTGAGTTTCCAATATTCTTCTTCTATGAAAAGAATTTTGAATTGATGTAAAATTTCAGATGCCTGTGGTACACCATTATCCCAATTCTGGCATTCAATCTCTCATATAGATATTTATTTGTTTATTAGTTGACTAAACAGAATTAGCATGCCACCTTCCTACTAGTTTTCTCTTGTCATTGTTGCTTTTAAAATTAAGACATGATTTATAGGAAACAAGGTTGAAGTCTTAGCTTCACGTGCTTGAAAAGACAATTAAAAACCCCGACTTGGAGAATGCTGTATGACAATTTAAAATGCCTTGTACAATTAGAAAGAATAAATCTCTGTATACAGAAGTATTGAAGACTGCATTCAATTAAAAAGACCTACCTTTTCTGGGCTTGCAAAGCTCTGCAGCTCTTTTTCTATCAAATTTACCATAGCTTTAATATATCCTTGTCGTTGATACCATGATGATATGATAGCATGTGGCATCTGGACAAGATAATCATCCTGACTGAAACAACAAAGAAAGAACCATAGTTTCATTCAAAGCATTTTCTGGTACGTCTATGGCTTTAAACTTTTCATCAGCCTTATCAATATAACAGTCTACTTAACTTGAATGGAAACACTCCAATTTACCAAAATATGCTTTTCAGAAGACGAATACTTGAACCACTTGTGGAGATTGAAAACTGAGGATAGAGTGGCAGCACAACAAGCTTGGTGATTCTATCCCTCTTTATCTGTACCAAATTGCTCAGAAATTAGAAAGGCAAAGTAATATTTACAAAAAGAGATTGAAAAGTTGTTAATTTCTTCCCTGTAGAGAATGGTTTCAAAGTAAGCTAAATCCTTTCTTTACACCCACATTATTTCTTTTTTCTATAATTCTTCTTTTTGTTTTGATAGAAGTATAAAATTATAAAGTATATCAAGTGGATAATGCAACTACTTTGTGCAACAATATACAATTTCTAGTGAGTTAATCACATATTTATTTGTGTTCTTTTTCCTTTTTTATAGAAATGAAGATATTACTTAAGATGTACAAAGCTACAATGCCCTGGCTAGCCGCTATACCATGAGGCTACTTGGAAAGCTTGTTTCTTTAGCTGTCTAGACCTTTTAACCTTGAAGACTAAATATGGAAAAAATTGTAGTTATAATGTCTTATATTTACCTGTTGTTTACGCCTGTTTTCTTTTTCTCCTCCCTCTTGTTGCCCTCTCAAGTACAACTACTTCCAGACCAACCTCTCAGGGCTGCATTGATGCTACTTGGATGAGCTTTCTTGCTCATCTCTTCTGGTTCAGACTTGATCTTCTAGTTCTTCCAGCCTTACATTATCTATGACATCTTCATATGACCCTACCATGGTATACCAGCTCCTATGTTTTCACACGTACGATGATGTGTGTTTGCACAGATGGTACTACATGATTATTTCAATCGATGTGCTACGATTTAATGTGATGGTTTCTTATTTAGAAGTGGTGTGATAGTTTCTAACCATGTCATGAAAGTGACAAACATTATAACACTTCTTAACTATAATAGTTTCTATTTTGCCTCATGTACCATGGGGAAAAACATGCCATACATTAAATAAATGTGCCATCACTTAGTACTAATTGTACCACTGATGATCAAGTTGAATAGTATATACACATCTTAACCATATCAAAACATTTTCCATCTAGTCCCTTTCACTACCATCTTTTCCACATAAGTATATGATCCCCACTTGTGTCAAACTTATCAAAGGTCATGTAGCAAGGCCGAAGAGAAGAAATTTAAGATAATTGCAAGCCAAAGTAAAAAACAAAGCCAAAAAAGCTAGAGGTGAACAGCATGTAACATTAAGAATTGAGAAAAATAATGAAGCCACCTCATTAAAAAGGCCCAGCCCCGAGGTCCAATGCTAAACATGCATATCTAAAGGAAAAAGACTAAGAAAAATCAAAGGAAAAAGCAAGAGGGGTAGTAACATGGTGCCGAGGTGATAAATCTAAGTGAAAGCTCCCTCTTCACAAGATTACAAGCACAAAAAAGAACACTCCTAGTTCAAAAAGGCTAGTTGGACCAGCAAAAGACATTATAAATCATTTATAATCTAAGTTGCACGAAATGCCGAAACGTTTCGTAGTTTTTGAAACGGGTACGTTTAGAAACATCACCTCCCAAAAATGGAAACGTCGGCCGAAACGTTAATATATATATATATATATATATATATATCAGTGTTGCGAACATCTCGATAGCATCCCAATTTTATCTCAAAATAAGGATTTTTTGGCCTAGTTGATGTTTGCCGATTTTTACCGATATTTTCCCGATTTTTACGATTTTTTGGTTTTCCGAACCCTTGCCAATTTTATCTCGATGCCGAAGTTTGCAACATTGATATATATATAAATAAATAAGTGTATAACACATTATCTTGCAAGAAAAAAAGAGAATAAGACCTATATATGACAATTTAGAAGGAAAAACAAGCATATATTAACTCTCATAGATGATTACATGATGGTCGAGTTTCGACCAAGTTTCGGAGTTTCGGGTACGGGTACGACCTGAAACGTTGGGTTCCTAGAAGTTTTGTGCAACATAGTTTATATTGACTCTGACGATTGAAACATAAGGTTTCCCTTCCCTCTTCCATCAATAATTCATCAAATTTACCTATATCTAACCAAATTGTCTAGGAAATACCTTTTTTCCTTAGCAATTGACACATGTAATGAGCGTGAAAGTGTCCCACCATGGTAAACTTAGACAATTTATAAAATTAACCTATGTTAAGTTGTTGTTAGAGGATATAACTTGATGTTTGTTGCCTAATGACTTGTTTTGAAGCTTGATCCATCATTCTACACGGGGCCCATGCATTGGAATTAGTGTACTTGCCTCAATATCCATATACCTACTTTGGGATCCATGTATCTTGATTCAATGATATATGTGTGATGTTCCTTTTTTTGGTGCTCCTTATGGATGGACTTTCAAGGTTGGAGGTGTTGTCGCTTGAAATGTATAGGCACCGTGATAACGACTCAGGTCGAAGGCTGTCACCCTGATCCCCAACCTCTTTGTTCAAGTTGACTCCCAACAAAAGGCTATGGGGGGCAGACCCTATGAAAATGAGATGAAGAAGGACAAGTTGGAAACCAAATGGTCCGGGAGACACAATTGAGTAGACTAGCACTTGTTTTGATTTAGCAAGATTTTAAAGATTTGATTGGATTTATAGATTTGAAACCAGTGCCTAATGGAGTCAACACTCTTGCTATGTTAATTTAAGACCAAGTACTGGATGTACAATTGCTGCTTTAATGCCTTACTATCCTAACTGAAATGCAAATTCCTAGGACTTGTGTGAAATGAAAAAATCTTGATTGATTTTAATTAAATGTCTACTCTAAATTTGACTTTCCCTTAACTATTTTGAAGTTGGGCTCCAAGATAGGTTGTGGGAAGGAGGCCGGCAGGAAGCAAGCAAGGGCTTGATTAACGATACCTCTTGTTGTGCTCCTATCACCCGATGCCTTCGACACTGCAGAGATTGTGGCTCTAACCACTGCCAGGTCACTATGTTAACTTCGAAGAGTTGCCTGTGTAGAAATTTATGAATCTTAATTCTTATGCAGAAGTTATTTCTGTTAATCCGGTTAAGCTTCTCCTACTTATACAAGTTATCAACTGAATAAATTCAAGTTAACATCAAAGCAAAACACATAACATATCTCTACCAATTCAGCTCTAGAATAAGCACATGCACACATAGACAAAGTGACACAGTTATTTCTGGACAAACTGTCCCCGGAAAAACCCAATGTGGGAAAACTGGTCTCTGGCTGTTGGAGGGCTCTATTATTAGGAATATTTTTGAATACACAACTCTGGGTTCCAGATCTGGAAAACCCTACAGAGAAAACTCTAGATCTGCAGCACCTGGCTGATCTAAGACCAACAACACTGACTGATCCACACCGTCAAATGGGATTTACAAAACTCAGCCAAATCTAGGCCTTGAAACCCTAGATTTGCCTCTGAAAGACACTGCGTTAGCCTCTGAAAGCCTCCAAATGCTCAGAGATCTCACTGGAAGGGACTGCGTTACCCCAGACTAGGTGATGCAGACACTACGCTACCCCTAAGGGTCTCTGCATAACCCTTGAAGGGTTTCCTGAAAATCACGTTGTCCTTGTTGCTACTGCTGTCGTCTGTTGTTGCTGTTGCTGTCGTCTACTACTGCTGTTGTCTACTGCTGCCACTTGTTGTTGCTACCGTCTACTACTGTTGTTGCTGCCGTCTGCTATTGTTGTCGTCTACTGCTGCCGTCTGCTGCCGTCCACTGCTACTGCTGCTGCCGTCTACTACTACTGTCTGTTGTTGCCTTCCTCTGCGTTGTCTTTCCTGATCTCTTCTCTGCTTCTTGAGTATTCTAGACCCCAGGATCAGATCATCCCCTTGGTCTAAATTCCCCTCTCTGCAACTGAAACACTTGAGAATTCTTAGCAACCCCGCCCTAGAATCTCAACTTAGCTTCAGTGATCTGCCTCTGTGTGCCTTACAAATGACCCCGAGCCTTTCCTTTATACTTTTCTCGTTGAGAAATCAACGGCCAAGATTAAATCTTTAATCAATGGCTAAGATTAAAAGAAAACTTGATCCGTGGGACTTAAGACAATTTCATCACATGTTTAATTAAATTCACTTTAATTATTTTATTTTCCTAAGTTTTATATTAGGAAATACATTAAAATAATTAATTAATTTAATATCTCCTAAACCAGATGAAATTTCCCAAATCCATTTATGGGTCTTGTAGATCAGGTGAACTCTAGTCCTCCCACAAAATTTGGGACCTAGAGCACAACTGATGCTACCCCAAATACACAAAATCTCAACACTTCCTCTTAGCATCAAGGGTGTGCTCTAGCAATACATCACACTCATGAATTACATGATTTTGGGCACTGGTTCTGTGTTGTTGAAGCTTGGCCTCCTGCCACTCAACTCTGCACTACTGCTGCCATTCTGTACTACTGCCCATGACTTTGCCACTGCTACTGCAACCACTGTACTGCAGTTGCCTCTCAATATGTTGCATTTGTGCTACTCATAGCACTGCCACTGCTGATATGCTGCATTGCAACTTCAGTTGTTGAGAGAAACAACTGAATCTCCTGCCCAATCTTTGACAAACAAGTCAAATGGGCTACATCCTCATCACTGAAGCTCCATAGGCTACAGATTTGTGTTGGCATCTAAAGAACGATGCACAACTACAACTCTGCATGTGTAATCAGACTCCTTCTGCACTACTGAAGTCACATCAGCTCCTTGTGCTGAAATCTATCATGCTACTGTTGCACTGCGCTGTCCCTCTAAAGCTCTCTACGTTGCTGCAGCTTTGCACTGCGTAAGCAGTACTGCACTGCATTGTTGAAGTCACATCAGCCTCTGCGCTACTACTGCTTCTACGTTGTTGATGCTATGCTCTGCGTTGCTCCTCCCAGCCTCCAGATCTACCTCTGCTTATACCTCATCTGTGATCTATGCACCCACTGCTCCACTTGTCCCGCTACTATCTTAAGGCTGTCGTAGCTCGCTTGTGATCCAAGAGATGAGCTGCTCAAGGATCTCGCCTCACTTCCATGTAGCTCCTCTACATGTCCATGTCACCCCACCTCTGTGGTTCATGAGCACTCATGGCTACATCATCTCCTGACACATCATCTGCCACTACTGCTTTGGAAGAAGATGCTTCCTTGTCCTTCTTCTTTTCTGGACAATGGCTGGCAAAATGTCCCATTTCGCCACACTAGAAGCACTTGATCTTAGAAAGATCCTTCTTCTTCTTCGGTTGCTTCTTCGATGCCAAGGCTGCATCTTCCTCCTCTTCCTTCTTAACCTTGCTCAACGCAGGGCTATGCTGCTTCTTGGTGAACCTTTGCAGTTCTTCTTGCCGCAGAATCGACCACAAGCTGTCTCACTCTGGGAGGTCTGCTCTGCCCAAGATACTTTGGAAAAAGGTTTCCCACTCATCCGTCACTACATTGAGGGTAGTCTTGACTATCACTGCATCATCTACGATTTCACCAATTGCAGTTAGCTGATCCCTGATTGACTGCAATCTGAAGAGGAAATGCTCGATGTCTTCTCCCTTGGTCATCATGAATAACTTCATTTGGGCCTCCAACAGCATCTTTCTTTGGACTGATTTTCCCTCATACAAGGAAGTCAAGGCCTTCCACATCTCATTAGTTGTTCTCTTCTCAGCTATGTGTGGCACAATATGATCCTTGATACTGTCCATTATCATCCGCTTGGCATGCCCAACAGCGTCTCTATGCTTCCGTAGGAGATCCGCATCTGTTGGTGTGGCCAAGGTCTGCTTCGCATGGTCTCTTAGACCATATGCCTCTAGGATAATCAGGATCCTAGCTTTCCATACCGAAAATTTTGAGAGGCCCTCTAGCCTATCTTGATCACGCAGTCCATGAGGAGCCATCTGCTCAAACTGTGTTGGAGCTCCTCTTCTCTATGCTAGAGATCTTGGATCTAGGGTCCTTTTCGAACTGGGAACCCTCTACTCCCTCTGACACTTGATTTCCCTCCTTGGAAATCTACCAAATCAACTATGATTCAGCTTCTTCTTTGATCCTCTGACCAAACTACAAGTTTCCTTTGGCAAAAAAAACTCTCTGAGAAGCTGATCTCTTCCCAAACTTTGTCACTTGTGCTAAGGTTAAAAATCTGAAAAACTTCAGAAGTTTAACCCCACCAGCTCTTCTGAATTTCTGCAACTTTTCTGTAGCCTTTTTCTCGAACTAACAGATTCAAATCTGAATCACACTGGCTGGCTTCAGACCTAACCAGTGTTGTTTCTGAGCTGCCTCTACGCAGTAATTGCGTGGGCTTGCTAGGACACAGCGCTGGACAGCGCCACCCTTCCCTCTGCATGAATCTCCTCCTGAAAACTGCGTTGTCCCTTCAAATATGCTTTTCTGATGCCTTTCCAGCTGCTTTCTATAGCTAGATCCTTCAGATGCTTCAGCTAGTGACCCTTCTAGATTTGCAATTGCTCCGATACCATGTAGAAATTTCAGAATCTTAATTCTTATGCAGAAATTATTTATGTTAATCCGGTTAACCTTCTCCTACTTTTACAAGTTATCAACTGAATAAATTCAAGTTAACATCACAGAAAAACACATAACAGATCTCTACCAATTCAAATCTAGAATAAGTACATGCACACATAGACAAAGTGACACGGTTATTTTTGGACAAACTGTCCTCGGAAAAACCCAATGTGGGAAAACCAGTCTCTAGCTGCTGGAGGGCTCTATTATTAAGAATATTTCTAAATACACAACTCTGAGTTCCAGATCTGGAAAACCCTACAAAGAAAACTCTAGATCTGCAGCACCTGGTTGATCTAAGACCAACAATACTGACTGATCCACACCCTCAAACGGGATTTACAGAACTCGGCTAGATCTAGGCCTAGAAACCCCAGATCTACCTCTGAAAGACACTATGTCAGCCTCTGAAGGGATCCAAATGCTCAGCGATGTCATTGGAAGGGACTGCGTTACCCCAGACTGGGTGATGCAGTGACTACGCTGCCCCTAAGGGTCTCTGCGTAACCCTTGAAGGGTTTCTTGAAAATCACACTGTCCTTGTTGTTGCTACCATCTGTTGTTGTTGCTGTTGTCGTCTGTTGATGTTGTTGTCTACTACTATTGCTGCTACGGCCTGCTGCTGCTACGGTCTGCTGCTGCGGCTGCTTCTGTCTGTTGTTGCCTTCCTCTGCGTTGTCTTTCCTGATCTCTTCTCTACTTCTTGTGTATTCTAGACCCCGGGATCAGATCATCCCCTTGGTCTAAATTCCTCAATCTGCAACTGAAACACTTGAGAATTCTTAGCAACCCCGCCCTAGAATCTCAACTTAGCTTCAGTGCTCTGCCTCTGTGTGTCTTACAAATGACCCCAAGCCTTTCCTTTATACTTTTCTCGTTGACAAATCAACGGCCAAGATTAAATCTTTAATCAATGGCTAAAAGATTAAAAGAAAATTTGATCTGTGTGACTTAAGACAATTTCATCAAATGTTTAATTAAATTCACTTTAATTATTTTATTTTCCTAAGTTTTAACTTAGGAAATACATTAAAATAATTAATTAATTTAATATCTCCTAAACCAGATGAAATTTCCCAAATCCACTTTTGGTTCTTGTAGATCAGGTGAACTCTAGTCCTTTCTCAAAATTTGGGACTTAGAACACAACTGATGCTACCCCAAATACACAAAATCTCAACAGCCTGGGCCCCTCAAGCTAGATGAGAAAGTTTGTCCTAGAAATCTATCAACCAAGCTTATGCTTGGAGGTAACTTTTAATATGCACGACTAGCTTAGGAAGCAAATGCAAGGTGGAACTAGAAGATGATTAGTGAAGCGAGAATGTTAATGCCATGGAAAAGTTAGAATATGATTTAATCTGATTTATACGTTAAGTACTGAAAAAAAGATTAAATAGACAATTTCAATCACATAGATAAATGCCAATCCTGTAAAGTGCCAACTAAGTGAAATAAATGACTGAAATGCAAAATTGGCCACAAATCCACAATAGAATGTTTATTCAATCTTCAATGTAAAATTCCAAAGACAATTGCTTGAAATCCTCAAAACAGATTATCTAAGAGATGTCCAATATGCAATTAGATCTCAAACCAATCAATTATCTTCAGATTACTCAGTGTTATGCAATTAGAGTGAATCTCTTTCAAATGCTACTTAGCTCAAAGAGAATTAAACTTCAGCACAATTACCTTTCACAAATCAAGGAACATGAGTGTTTTAGAAAGATAAATACCAACAATTCCTTAGATTTACTTACTAGACCAAGTATGTGAAATAAATGTTCCTTAGGCAGCGAGCTTATGTGTGCGATCTCAAGATATAGCAAGCATTCAAACTTAAATTCCAATGCCAATAACCACAAAACCTTGCTGAAATGAACAATGTAAACATTCACCTTCACAAATGTATTAAAAGCACTTGAATTTCAGACATTGTATTCAGCACAGCAGTAAATTCTCTTATGACAACAGTAAGTTTCATATGCCAAACTAATGCCAAATCACTGAACAAATATCTTAAACAATTCTGAATTAACTATTTTCTCAAATGTACCCAAAAGAAAGATGCAATTCAGTATTAAGATCAGACTTCACAAAGCATAAGACAGTCATTCAAATTGTAGTTTAATCCCCAGTGATTTCCTTGCCAGTGTATTTAAATAATGTCACTGTTCAGATGTGGTTAGCTTAATGTATTAGACAGTGAAGGAATAAGAGTTTAGAAGCGAAACCTCGGGCTCTAGGCTTAAAAAGTCTATGCCCAAATCTTCCAGAGATGAGCAATCTGAAAACACAAATATCTATCCACACTTCTCTTCGAATTTGAACAATGTATCAACTCAGAATTTTATCTTCTCTCTCACAGTGATAAAATCAAGCTCCAAGAAACCCACACAATGAAGAGATGAGGTCAAAATAGGCCTGCGTTCAGGTTTAAAGGGGAGATGATGGCCTGCGTTAGGCCTTAAAGGCTTTAGTGACCACAGACAGGCAAGTCGTAAGCAAATGAAGGCTAGAAGTGTTGAGATTTTGGGGTAGCATCGGATGTGCTCTAGCTCCCAAATTTTGTGGAGGAGCTGGAGTACATGAGATCTCCAAGACCCATAAAGCATTTGGAGAAATTCCAACAGGTTTAAGAGCTATTCAAATAATTAATCTTTTTAATTAAGGACCTAAGTCAAACTTAGGAAAATTAAAAGATTAAAGTGAATTAAATTAAACATGTGATGAGAATGACGTAAGTGATTTGGATCAAGCAGTTTTTAATCTTAGTTGTTGATTAGATATTAGATCACGGCCATTGGTTTCCCAACGAGAAAAGTATAAGAAAAGGGCTTGGGGTCAGTTGGAGGACACACAAATTGGCAGAGCACTGACGCTAAGCTGAAATTCTAGGGCGTGGTTTGCTAAGAATGTCGGGAGGAGTTTGCAGTGTAGCGAGGGGTAGTATTGGAAAGGGCATGATCTAATCCCAGGCCAAGAGTATAACAGCGGAAGAGAGGCAGCAAACCGAGCATCGCAAAGGCAACCCAGAGCCACGCAGTCCAGCAGAGGCCACGCAGAGGCAGCGCAGAGCCACACAGGGTTGACACAGGCCCAGTCAGGGCAGAGCTAGGGCAGCATAAGCCCATCATGGATGACGTAGACCCTTCCAGAGCAGCGCAGACGCTGACGCAAAGGGCTGAGGAGTAGCGCTGGGGTTTCCGGTGGGCCAGAAAGGGCTCGAGTTCTGTAAATTCCGTTTGAGAGTGTGAATTAGCCATATTTCTGTCTCCAAGTGAAAGAGGTATTTTTGTCGTGTTTTTCTCTGTGGGGCCAACCAGTTCGGGTGCCCAGAAATTGTTGTATTCAGAATATGCTTAATAATAAAACCCTCCAAGCTAGCTAAACCGGTATTCCTGCATTGGCTTTTACTGGGGACATTTGTCCGAAAAATCTGTGTCATTTTGTCATATGAACGTGCTATTCAGTAAATGATCTGTATGTGTAGGCTGCTATTTGTATTTACTTCGTTGTTTTTCTGAATAGTCAGATTAATAACTTGTGTATTTAATCAAGTTGGAGAAGTAAATCAATAGTTAGCAGTAAGGTTTCTTAGGTTAAGAAATTTTCACATGGTATCAGAGCGATTGCAGATCAAGCTGGATCTCCAACACATTAGCTGAAGAAATTTTTGTTATAGAGTAGCAGCTGAAGCAACAGAGAATCCGGAGAGGGCAACGCAGCACCAGGAGGACGCAGTCCCTGCAGAGGCTATGCAGGTGCAGACACAGTCCCAGCTGGGTGATGCAGAGACAGCGCGGTGCCTTCCAGAAGGACGCAGGAGCATCCTGCGCTATGTAGTCGTTGTGCAGAGGCTACGCTGAGCCAGTCTGCTCACGCAGAGGCCATCCAAAAGGACGCAGTCCAATTGCAAAGTGTTGTGCAGAGTTGTCATGGTCCGAAAGCAGAGCTTCAGATCTTCAGTAGTTGCTGGTGTGGTGGAGATTCTGTCGGTTCAGAATCATACCTAGCTAAGTTGACAAAGAGCGGGAGCAGAACAGTCGCTCAGCAGATGTTCGCCAAAGAAATTTGACGATTGATCGTAGGGTGATCGAAGAGGGTTGATTCAGAAAATTTGGCAGTTTTCCAAGGGAGGAAATCAATTGTCAGAGGGAGCAGAGGGTGCCTTTCTCGCCAAGGACCCTAGATCTGAGTTTCTGTTGAGGGTAACAACAGAAGCGGGGAGAAGAGGATCTGTTCCGACATATTATTTCTGAGCAGATGGTGCCACATGGACTGCGTGATCAGGATAGGTTGGACGGCCTGTCCAACTTTGCTATCTGGAAGGCCAGAATCCTAACAATCCTGGAGGCATATGGTATATGGAAGCATGTAGAGAGCGTCTTGGCTACACCAACTGATGCTACTCTTCTCGCGAAGCATAATCAAGCAGCAGCACATGCCAAGCGCTTCATCATGGACGGGGTTAAGGATCATGTGGTACCACACATAGCCGAGAAGAAGACAACTAATGAAATGTGGAAAGCTTTAACCACATACTGTATCAAGGAAAATCCGTCCAGAAGAAGATGCTTCTGGAGAACCAGATGAGGTTGTTTATGATGACTAAGGGAGAGGAACCTTTCCTCTCCAGGTTGCAGGCGATTCGAGATCAATTGATTGCCATGGGGGTCAAGGTGGATGATGATGCCATGGTGAGGATTGCTCTAAATGCAGTCACAGAGGATTGGGAAAAGTTTGTCCAAAGTATATTGGACAGACAGGACCTTCCAAATTGGGACGACATGTGGGCTATCCTCCGACAAGAGGAAATTTGTCGAATAACCAAGAGACAAGCCAGCACCGGATCAAGAAAAGTGAAGGAGGAAGAGGAAGATACAGCCCTAGCATCTAAGAAGCGCAAGGGAAAAAGAAGTGTGATCTATCTAAGATCAAATGTTTCCAATGTGGTGAACTTAGACACTTCGCCAGCAATTGTCCTCTAAGGAAGAAGGACAAGGAAGCTTCTAGTTACAAGGTTGCAGCAGCTAAAGAAGACGATGGCTCCGACGATGACATAGCCATGAGTGCTCATGTACCTCGAGAGAAGAGGTGGAGCGATATTGATCTGTAGAGCAGCGACAGAGTGGTGGCAGGATCCTTGAGTAGCCCAACTCTTGGATCACATCCGTGCTACGAGAGCCTTAAGACAGTAGCAAGAATGACTGGAGCAGTGGGTGCAGAGGATCACGGATGGAGCAAAGGCAGTGTTGGATGTTGTAGAGGGAGCAACGCAGTGCAGAGGCAGTAGCAGCACAGAGGGGTTGATGGGACTTCAGCAGCGCAAAGGATGCAGTGCTTATGCAGTGTAGAACAGCAGCAGCACAGAGGATGCAGTGCTTACACAGTGCAGAGCTGTAGCAGCGCAAAGGCTTTAGGAGGACAGCGCAGAGCATCAGCCTATGGAGCTTCAGTGATGAGATGCAACCCGACTAACTTGTCTTTCATTAGGCAGGGGTCCTTCAGTTGCTTACTCTCAGCAGCTAAGTTGCAGTGCAACAGTTGGTAGCACGATGCAGCAATTTGAGAGGGAGTTGCATTACGGATGTAGCAGTGACGATAGCAGAGTCATGGGCAGCAGTATAGAGAGCAGCAGCAGTGCAGTGATGAAAGGCAGCAAGCTAAGCATCAATGTGGAGACCAATGCCAGAGATCATAGCAGTACTTCGGGGTCAATGTATTGCTAGAGCACATTCCTTGCTCAAAGGGAGTGTTGAGATTTTGGGGTGGCATCGGATGTGCTCTAGCTCCCAAATTTTGTGGAGCTGGAGTACATGAGATCTCCAAGACCCAGACCCTAAGTCAAACTTAGGAAAATTAAAAGATTAAAGTGAATTAAATTAAACATGTGATGAGAATGACTTAAGTGATGTGGATCAAACAGCTTCTAATCTTAGTCGTTGATTAGAGATTAGATCATGGTCGTTGGTTTCCCAACGAGAAAAGTAAAAGAGAAGGGCTCTTGGTCAGTTGGAGGACACACACATTGCGGAGCAATGAAGCTAAGCTGAAATTCTAGGGCGTGGTTTGCTAAGAATTTCAAGGGGAGTTTGCAGTGCAGCAAGGGGCAGTATTGGCAAGGGGATGATCTGATCCCAGGCAAAGACTACAACAACGGCAAAGAGGCAGCATACCGAGCAGCGCAGAGGCAACCCAGAGAAGTCCAACAGAGGCCACGCAGAGGCAACAGGAGCCACGGAGGTTTGACGCAGGCCCAGTCAGTGCAGTGCAAGGAAAACGTAAGCCCTTCAGGGGTGACGCAGGCCCTTCCAGAGTAGCATAGAGGTTGACGCAAGCTAGGAAGGCTGACGCAGAGGGTTGAGGAGTAGCGTTGGGGTTTCCGGTGGGCCAAAAAGGGCTCGAGTTCTGTAAATCTAGTTTGAGGGTGTGAATCAGCCATATTTTCTATCTCCGAGTGAAAGAGGTATTGTTGTTGTGTTTTTCTCTGTAGGGCCAACCATGTCTAGTGCCCAAAAATTGTTGTATTCAGAATCTGCTTAATAAGAAAACCCTCCAGAGCTAGCTGTACCGATTCTCCCGCATTGGGTTTTTTTCTGGGAACATTTGTTCGAAAAATCTCTGTCACTTTGTCATATGAGTGTGTTATTCAGTAAATGATATGTATGTGTAGGTTGTTATTTGTATTTACTTCTTTGTTTTTCTGAATAATCAAATTAATAACGTGTTTATTTAATCAAGTAGGACAAGTAAATGGATAGTTAGCAGTAGGATTTCTTAGATTAAGAAATTTTCACAAGAAGCTTGAGTCTTAAAGGTTTTGGGGAACAACGTTAGGCAAATAGGTGAGGCCGCAACGGAGGAAGGCAGCAAGAGGCTGAGATGCAAGGCCTTGAGGCCACGAGAAAGTTAAGGGAAGTTGTTGTGACAAGGTATAGGGCCTAGGTCAAGGTTTAAGCCCAATGCAAAGGAGAAGGGAGCTGGAAGGAGGGTTGCATTAAGTAGCGGAGGGATAAGGGAACGGGTGAGGACCGAGAGGAGAAGGGAGCCAAGGCAGGGATAAGGAGAGGGTGTTGAGCGAATGGAGAGCGAAGGAGGAACACGGAGCCGAAAGGCAGAGCAGAGGGTTTCAAGAAATGTATGGTGCTGCGGCAAGGGTTTCGAAAAGCTGTCAAAGAGGAGAAGGACCAGCGTCAAGGTTTAGGGCAGCGAATGAAAGAAAGAAGGCAACGTGAGGCCCAAAAACTCAAAAATTCGTCCAAGTCTCACAAAAAAAAAAATCAAACCCTAGATCTGAACGCCAATTTCCTTGACTGAATAATCTCGTGTTATTAATCCCTGCAAACAAAGATTTGAGACTAGATCTTTCCCTCGAGGGCCTAGATCTGTCTCAAATTCCAAAAATAATAACCTTGAATAATCTCAAATCTCCACCTGCACAAGTAAGAAAACAAAATACCCAAACCCAATGCTATCACTGGAAAATCAGACAAGCAAAGATGACACTATTAAATGTCACGTAGAAGGATTTACAGGGCTGAGGCACATTAGAGAATCTGAAGTATTTAAAAATCTCTAAGGTCTAGAAGGAAAATCAAATTGGGCACTAAAGGAACCAACAAAATGCGCCTTTGCGTGCACTTTTCTTTGATATGTGTGGCTTGCTTTTCCTCAAAAAGCCGCACGGACCTGAGAGTGGCAAAAGTCACTTTCCGAGAGCACAAGGCACACTGCAGGACATTGATCCCACACTTAAGGCTGCCTAAGGACAGTCGCCCAAGCCTCCTTAGGACCTCAAGGGAGCACACAATGGAATAATGTGGCACACAATGGAATGACCCTCCTCTCTTGGATCACCATCCATCAATGTACCAAGAGAGGGAAGGAGAGTTTGAATTCTCCTATAAAAGGCCACCAAGAGATGAACAACAGGAGAACACATTGTTATGCTGGCCAAAATTGCCCCAAGCAATCCAGCAGTTTGTGATCTAGAGTAGAGATAGAGGGGACTCAGTTGTTGGCCATCCAACAACTCTAGTCCTTCGGAGTAGAGAGAGGGACTTTGCGCCAAGGTAGCTCGAAAGTAAAGACATCCTTGCATCGGGTCTTAGAACTCCCTAGTTCTAAGGGCCCCTTGGCAAGTGGGTAAACGTTTCATCCTTCATTCCTACTAGCACTTAATAAGAGGGAACGTAAGTGCCATTGTTTGGATTATTGAAGTTGTTTGTCTCTATTTAGAGCTTTTGTATTATGCGCTTTAGTTTAGTTTTTCTTTTTGAATATGCATGCTATTTCACTATTTAGTATGTTTATTTCTTAGCATGTTCACTAACTTGCTTGACTCCCTTGATTTTTTGCCTGTGACCAAGAACTTAAGAGGAGAAAACCACTCCTCTTAAGCAGGTGTGATTTGGTACATTCGTGCGCCAAACACACTCACGCAAGATTGGCGACTCCACTACTTTTATTTCCAAGTTTATGTGGTTGTGCCTTTTTGCAGAGAGCTCTTTCTTTCCTTTGGAGTTGGGCTGGAACTGCCCCCTTTCTCTCCTTCATTGCCTGATTCACCCTTAGTGAGAGGCTAAAGCTGAAGAGCTCCCAAAAAATTCTTTGCAGGAAAATCACGCGGCTTTTAAACAGACAGACGCGCCCAACCACACGTGTTCAGCAGTGACCTACTCGCAGCCTTCACACATGTCTTAGCCTTTTGCGTGCGGAAACCAGAAGTAGTAATTTGCTGCTATTTCCATTTATTTCTTGCTGGTAAAGTGACTGGCAGCCCATAATAAATCTGCCAGCACTAGTTGAGGTGTCCCATGACTTGTTAAAGCTCACTCTTAGCTATGTTCTAGTAGTTTAGACGTTAGTTTTAAATTTCAAGTTTATTTTCGCAAAGTTAACACATAGTTTAAGTAGGGGGCAAATTAATTTGCATTCTGAAATAATTTATGTTTTGCGAATTTAGGCACCAAAAAACACTTAGGTAATTAGCCAAAGTAAGCGGCCCCGGTTCACGCATGCTTAGCTAAAAAAAAAATTTCCTTTTCTTTCCTAGTTTAAAAGTCATTTGTTGTAGTTCAATTTTTTACACTAGGATTCGGGACCAAGACCGAATTATCCTTGGAGAGCAAGTAATCTTTGTTGCCTTTACACCCTTAGGTGATCCTAGGAAAGCATGTGAACACTCTCTACTGATAATTCACCATCTCCCTATAGTTGATCATTTAGATTAACTAGGAAGCATCGTAAGCGGCCCACATCCACACATGCTTTTCTTTTGAGCAAGGAACAACCAAACCTAGTTTAAATAGGGGATTTTGAAAAGGATCACCCCATATCCGCATGTTCAAACTATGCGCTTGCTCACACACATTCACACCCTAAGTAAATTAAAGCCACCAAAAACTAACTTTAACTAAACCCACTAAACTCCCCCCACAGGGGCCACAAGAGAATTTATAGTTTAAGTTAGGACCAAAGGGGTAGGCATCCAATAAGCCGCCTTGGTCAGTCTACATCTTGAAACATTTAAGTTGAATGTTTAGGAAACTTTCAAATCCGTCTACACACCCACGGCAAAGAAAACCCAAGCGCAGCAGAAACCCAATTCAGAGGGGGTTAAGCTTAGGCCCAGTGCATTCAGTATTATTCGGGGCTACCTGACCCGTCTAATAGTCGATACTGGTAGCTGAATTACCAAGAAGCTCAAGACTCGAACACTCATGTTGGAAGACGGTACTTAGTGGCCAAAACTAGGGCATCCTTCCCTGTAGGTGACGGTGCAGGCAGCACTAGATCCTCTACCCTTACCTTGGTTGATTTTCTTCGGTTAACTGGGGGCATCGCCAGTTCTTTCAGGACATTGTGCTAGCATTCGTAAGATATTTTCTTGAGGCCCAGTTACATTTGAGCATGTGAGGACGATTGGGTCTTCTAGGATTTGAATATCATACGAAAAAACAACAAAAAACCATATTTTTTGATTGACTGCTCACATAGGATTAATCTAAAGGAAAAATTTATCTTTAATTTTTGCTTTGTTTTATATATGTGATTGGATTTTTCCTTTGATCTCTATCCTCTCAAATATTTCGAAAACCATATCTAGTCGACGCCAGAATAGACCCAACAGGACCTCGTCGATCTAGAAGCCTTTTGACCTCTCCCCATTACAGAGAGGGGTTCCAGGTCTTTCGCCATTTAGGCGTCAAAGACGGAACACTGCCACCCTTATTGATTCATCCTTTATTAGGGCACCATTGGTTGGGAACCCTCGTCGGTCACCCAATGCCACACCGGTGAACACCCCCACAAGGTCACTGCATACCACTCCTCCCACAACCCCTAGGGGACAGAGGAGTGCTACCCATTCGGGAAGCCAAGTGAACGCACAGCAAGGTACGTCGCAGACAAACCCTATTCCTAACCAGAACATTGTTGCAATGGCTACAAACTCGCAGTCACCTTTCTTAGCTTCGTTAAATCTACCAGATTTAACCAAGTTGACAAACAACACCATTGCACACAACCCTACATGGCCTCCCATGCCCACGAAGCTCTCTTCGGACATTCCAAAATTCGAAGGGAAGCAAGCGAAAGACCCCGGAAATCATGTGATGATATTCCACATGTGGTGTTCGTCGAACAGCATCGTTGATGATACTATTCGACTAAGACTATTTCAACGCACCCTGACCGAAATAGCCGCGAAATGGTATGTGGAGCAGCCCTTTGCTACACATGGAACCTTTAGCGCCCTTGCTATTGCATTCCTGACCTATTTTCAGTTATCCATCCACCACGATTCTAGAATGGGATTACTAACCCACTTTAGGCAAACACCTGCCGTCCATATCTCGCACCATCTCCACGAATGGCGACGGCATCGTAGTTTGTGCAAAGCCAAACTCGACGATCGAGTTATTGTAGACCTGTTCCTGAAAACTCTCACCGCAGAGATTTCGAAGGATGTGATACAACAAAAGCCCATATCCGAAGAGAACACCATCAGTAAGGCCCAACAGCTTGAGCTGATTTATACGCAGTCAGGATATATTTACAATATCCTACCTAACGCCTCACGCCTACAAACTTACAAAGAATTGCCAAGCGCGTCGAACTCTATAGACGGTTTGATTGGGTCATTGACACAAAATCACCTAAGCAACAGCGTTCCATACTCCAGTTACGCATATGATTCCACCCAGAACATACCGCAACCCGGCTACCAGAGTCATCATGCGGCTCCGCAAAATTTGACCAGTAAGGCGTCATCGTACCACCATCAACAGAGAGGATCCTATCTTCCGGCTCAGGGGACCCAGTACGTAGCTAGACATGCTGACGGAAGAGCTCCCCCCCAACAGCCATTCATAAACCAGGGAGAAGGACCGCAATATGCCTAGTCCCCAGCACAAAACCCACCCATGCAAAACAATGCACAAGTGAACTTTGTGCAACCTTCCCAAATCCAACCGCACCAACCATACAATCAAGAAAATCCAAATTATCCTCCTAACGTGGCTAAGAAAAAAGGAAAAAACAAGCCTAAAGGAAATCATAGATAGGGGGGCAACAATCAACAACGCCCTCCGCAATCTCAGGCTGGAGGCAACTCCAACCGAAATCAAAACTAGGAGCCAAGTAACCCCCAAAGGCAGAACAAGAGGGCAAATCTTTGGACAAACCACTCTTGTTCAACCTGTGGTGAGTACAGCCATTACACTCACCACTGTCCTGACCTCCCTAAGTTGAAGAAGCTGCAAGGGAACTATGGGCAAGGGGGATCCTCACAGCAGACAACAGTCATGCAGGAGCCTTTCCCCCATCAAGGGACAGTTAGCACTCAACAACAGCTTAAAACTCTCGACGATTCTCGAAAAAACAACCATGAAATCTATGTGACGGGCGAAGAAATGTTTTTTCAGACACAGAACCGAAATTATGATACCCCTCCAGACACCAATTCATCAGGGGCTAGTACAAGTGCATCAACAGCACCTTTGACCATATCAAAGATGCCTATTGAACCTTTGCCAAAAATGGCTAAGGGACCAACTAGGCGAGTAGGAAACCATTCCAAAGCGGCCCATAACTATAGCATTGTGGATGATCTAGCCCAATCTCTCACCTCTATGTCAGCATTGGAGGTATTAAAATCATGCCCAAAGCAAAGGAAAGCCTTACTTTCCACATTAGGGACCATCGACCCTACCGATTCCCGCCTGATGGCTTTTGATTTAGATAAAGCCACCCCTAGGCTTCCCTCGATGGTCGCCTTTTAGATACCGGTGTCAGTCCAAAACATCAACATTCATCGATGTATCATTAACGAGGGTGCATCCACATGCATCATGTCAAAGAACATCTGGTAGAAGTTAGGGTCTCCCAAACTAAAGCCATCAGACATCATGCTTAGAGCATACGATGGGCGCCCTTCAGCCCCCGTCGGTCTCTACCAAAACGTCCCGGTCTGCTTAGCCCGCAAAATGGTCCTTATAGACATTGAAGTCTTGGATGCTCAACTAGATTACAATATACTCCTTGGCCGGAGTTATATGTATGCCATGTCAGCCATAGCCTCCCCCTTCTTTCGAATTATGATGTTCCCACATGAGGACCGCATCATTACTGTCAACCAATTGACACACAGCGAAAAGCGGCCCCTAACAAAAACCTATGTCATTCGACCTGTTGGTCTCCCGTGTTTTGATAGTTTGGCAAATCAAAAGACAAGGCAACATCAAACCAATCTTTAGAGTTCCAGGATCTAGTCCTCCTGTTCTCAGAGAGAGATCTCTCAAATTATTTGTTTTTGCAAAGGTTTATCTTGTGTGCTTTGGATATTGGTTTTAGACTAGTTATTAAGTGCAAGTGTTTGTTTGTTTGTTTGGTTGAATTGATACAGCAGAATATGAAAGGTCTAGGAAAGGCAGGTAGAAAGGAGTATCAGTTTCATTGGGCAATGGAGTCAAAAAGAGGTTATGACAAACTTATCAAAGGATATGGGATATCAAAGGGCAAATCTAACTTGGCCACAGGATCCTTTAGTTTATGAATGAGATGGACATTAATGGTTTAGAAAAGAGAAGTTTAATTCTCAACAAAGGGAATTTGAAAACATGACTTGAACAATAAAGAGGCATTTGATAGACAGGGCTAACCATAAATTCTACAAACCGCACTTTAAGCAAATAATGACTTCAAAACAACTTTTAAAATGAAATCTAAGATTCGGGAGCACATCCTATTTCCTCAAAGATTTTATTTCAAATGACTTAGAAAACATAAAAATTTACTGATAATTGCAGTCATAGAAGAGGGACCACCTAATACATCTATGATCACAACTATAAAAGACTTTTAAGACAATTATTTAAGCAAGGACAAAAGGCATGATCAAAACAGACCTCCTTGGCTTACTATAAACAAAGATACTTCAAAAGGAGAATCCAATAACAGCCTTTAAGTGGCGGCAGACAAGCAGGGAGAACCATAAATCATGTTGAAACCAACTATTCGAACTATTAGAGAAATAAACAAGCATGAGGACTAAAGAGAGAAATTAAAGTCTCTAAAATACCTCAGCAGAAGAAAACATAAAACAGTGAAGGGTAAACAGGTCTAAGGTGCTTTTAGGAGTCATTTCTTAGCCTAAAACTTTCATCCTACTATAGTAAGAAATTATGGAACAAAATGAAAACAGGAGAAAACATTAAACAGTTTAGAATACTTCACCAACAGCCAAGCTCATGGATCCAATGATAGAGCCTTGTCAAGAACAAGCATGCAACAACATCATCAAGGCTTCCAAGACTTCAATTTCTTCTTCAACTTCAACAGACTATGTATTATTTCAGAGAGTTTCATATTACAGCTAGTGATCAACCAACCTGGTTCTCATCTTCTTCAGAAGTATTTATAGAAGAAATGAGGAGGTTTGAAATGCAATAATTCTATACCAAATGCAGCTCCAAACCTCGAAAACCATGCAAGGCCTAAGGCAGGAGAGCATTGAATTATGATTTTGTTTATTTGACTCTGTTTCTGTCTTTTTTAAACTCAAAGGGCAAAAAGATTGACTTCGAGGCCTATTTCTTATCTTTGTAATAACTCTACTGACAGTTTGAGAATTTGTCCTTTCTTTGGTAATGACTGTTCAGCTGTCTTTAGATAAATATCTTCTGTTCTGGCAATAACTAGGCCTTCTTTGATTGCTTTGAGGCTGTAGGTGTCTTTTGGTCGCTGCAAAGGATTCAATTAGCCTCTGATGTGGCAGTGGAGGCTTCTCGGACTGATAGATATTATTGTTTTAACCTAAAACACCTTTAATTTACTTGAGTTATGTGTTTTAGGCTTGATGAAGCCTAATTTCTATCTTCTGGTCTTCAAACTGTCTTCAATCGTGGATCAGGTTTTTGATTAATCGATTTAATGCCTTAATCCTTCCAAAACTGTGTTAACAGTTTTCAAACATGGGTTTCTGCTTTGATTTCATGCTGTTAGACTGATACTCTTTGTCCGTGATAATTTCTATGTTTCCATTGCTTGTGCGGGCGCGCAGAGGGTTTAAAAATGGCATCAGTGCTCATGAGGCACGAATGAAACCTGGTGTTGAACCCTGTGGAATGATATTCTTGATGAACAAAGGTCTGGGGGATCGTCATCCTCGGCCTTCAATTTTCCTTTAAAACAATTGAAAAACCATTAAAACCTGCACAAACAAAGAAAAATTAAGAAAATCCTGCGGGGTAAGGCTTAAACTGCTTTGGGGGTTTTAGGTTAGATCGTGACCGTTGGATGAAAGCATCCAACGGCGAGGATTGCTCGCTGAGTCAGATAGGGAGGCGGTGTTTCAATGGTGGTGGAGATTTTAAGTCCAGGCCATTGATCTGCAAAGATCAACGGTCGAGATTGATTGAGTTTATATAATGCGAAGGGGCAACTTTATAATGAAATGGGGAAAATTACTAAGAAAATGGACGAAAACCTTTGGCGAAAGGAAAAAGGGTTAAAATGAAAATTGGGGTTTCTCGAAGGATTCTAGGCTGTCAGATGAGATCAGCCACAAAGATCGACGGCGGAGGTTAATTGATGAAGTCCTTTGGAAGAGAGGCAGAGGGCGATAGTGTAATGGTTGGATTAAACTGGGACCGTTAAATCTCAAAGATCAACGGTGGAGATTAAACGCAATGGAATATAATATAAATGGGGTAAAGTGGTTTCGGCCAAAGAAACCGCTGGTTTCGCCCAATGAAAAGGGAGAAAGGCAGTATTGCCTTTTTGAACGCGATATGCGTTACTGGCCGACACGTGGCCTTTTAAAACCGCCCACATCGCGTAAATTTAAAACATTAACCATCGGATGCGAAATCACGCGATATGGGTCCCTGGCCGTTGGATGAAGGGTGGGCAGATCCAACGGTGGAGTTTGGAGCGCGATAAGATAAGATGTGCGGGGGCGGAAGAAGGTAGGTCAGGGTCATGGTGGTTTTAATCTTGACCGTCAGATCAGGGAATGGACGGCGGAGATTTGATCTAGGGAGGGTAGGACCCACAGGAGTTGGGCCTATCGGGTTGAATCTGGACCGTTGGATGAAATAGATCAATGGCTCAGATTCAATCTTGGGGTTTATAAAACGAGACATGAGGCAGGGGTCGGGCGGAGAATGGGTCATTGTAGACCGTTGATCTGCAGAGATCAACGGCGGAGATTCACCGATAAACTTTATACAGTGGGATTTTATGGAAATAACAAAGGATGCGAGGTTTGATCTGGACCGTCGAATGAGTGAAATGGACGGCCCAGATCCAATCGCTGGATCGTCGATCGGCGGAGGAGAGAGGAAAGGTGCACAGAAAATTTACGATGTGATTGAACAAGGACCGTTGATCTAAGAACCAGATCAATGGTGGGGAATGAATCTGCGGAGGTCAAAGGCAGAGGGATGGGCTTATGAACAGAGCGATGTGGGCTGTCAGATCTGGGCCTGGCGAGGAAGATCAACGGCTGGGAAGCCATTGCAAGGTGGCCAATCGGAGGAGGGCAATAAAATATTTAAACGCATCCGATGGAAAACTCCGATGCGAGATCCCGAAGATCGTTGATTGGTTTAAATCAACGGTTGGAATTTGCTTCAACCAATGAACCATTGGACTTAATAAAAAAGTCGGAAAATTGGATTTTTTATGAAATATGAAGGAGGAAAAGGTTCGGCAAAGGTTTTTATTATGTTTTAGCGCCCGATTGCAGGCTCTAGGTTATGTGAAGGAGACCGGAGGAGTAGGGGGTTTTAAAAAGAAAAGGGGCCAATCGCATCGGGATGTTTTCCTTTAAACAAAGAAATGTGCCCATCGCAAACCTCTGATTGCGATTAGCGTTCGAGACTTAATTCTTGGTCCTAGGCGCGGGTTATATGGTGGGAAAGTGGTTTAGGGGCTAGGGCCAAAAGGGCTTAAGGCCTTTAGCACAAAAAGGCTGCTTTTTATGATTTTCAAGTATTTCAAAGGATTTTGAAAGCTTCCGATAAGGTAAAAGAGGAGTTTTAAACCTTATCAAAGGGGTTTTTATGAATGGAAGACAGGAAATGAGGAAAATGGAGGAATTTTATGAAGAAAAAGGGGATAAAAATGCAGATTAATTATGAATGAAAGGAGGAGAAAAATGAAGGGAAAGTGGGTTTTTCAGCAGTCTTTTTCTTCAGGAAAACAGCAGAATTTTCAAGTTTAAAAGGGAAACAGCAGTGAAGATTAACTAAAGTATTAGTTATCTTCATAAAAACTTCAAGGATGATAGCTTCTCAAAGGGGAATTATCTCTTGGAGTTTTGAAGAACAAAATTAGCCACCTCTTGGTATATCAAAATTTATAGGTGGCTAACACTACGCTATGTAGACACATCTGCCAAGACGCTTACACGGTACCAGGAATATGGCCCTGGAAAATTCAAATCATTGTCCATCCTAGGGTCACTCCTAGGAGGTCCTCTCGTTATACCTGATGTCACAGAGGCTCCGGTGTACATGATGTCCTCATCAAGCACCAATGCCAGTCAAGACATGGAGACGAGCATTAATGACACCGAGTCCTCGGCCACAACAACCTCTCTAGCGTACGCCGCCTCCCAAACTCCTTTCCTCTTCCCCCTAGCTGGTTTTGTGTCGCAGCAGGTCATGGCCACGGTGGTCCTACAAAACTTATCATTTGCAATACCAGTTTGGTACCTAGTCCCACCTACCACCATGGGATTCGCGCACATGACCTCTACAGGTTTAATCCCCCTCAATCCTAAGCAAGCACCAACTGTTCAGGAGACCGTCGCAAGCACCCCTTCAAAGGAGATTCCCATCACAAAGCCGATGGTTACGAATAAGAAAACCAATAGAAAAGGAAAGAAGGTGGAGAATCCCACTACGCCACGGGAATCACCACGCTGCGCCATATGTGACGTAGTAGGCCACCCTACCCACATCTGCCCAGAGCTGGACGAATTAAAACCGCTCCTTAGCTCTACGGTAGACATCGCGGCAACAAGTTCCCGTAAAAAGGAACCTGGCACCAAAATTCAAGGTAAAGCATTGCGTACAAATTACGCATGTGCTATCTGCAGCAATTATGGACACTATACCCATCATTGCCAAGAGATCGCGCGATATAGGGACGCACTACATGCCATTAAGCAATCCTATCAAGAGGATCCCTCCATCCAATCAGCTAGAGATAAACCTCGCGTTATTCTATACCTCCAGGAGGAACGACAATTGCCTGAGAGACTCCCGTTCATCTTCCCCACTCCTATCATACGTTGCGCACTATGTGCTGAACGTGGCCACTTCATCGAGGACTGCACAGCCCTGGAACTCATCCATAGGTGGTATCCTATGTAGCGTGTTTACTATGTTGGTTTGCGAGGAGCGCAATTCACATGTCCTTTATGTGCTGACAACCACATTTTAGAACAGTGCCATTATATCCCCCGAATTCACTTAGCACTAGCTAGTTTGTGCTCAGCCATAGTCTGTCTCTTCCAGGAAGATTGCCCTGACTCGAAATCCATGAACAGCTCAACAACTCAAGAAGATGTGACAAGTAGATCCATCCTCTTTTTGTCATCTGAAAAACGACTAATCGGGGAACCCTTTCACCCCCAACCGCCCTCTGTAAGGAAGGCCAACATCCGCGTTGTGTAAAATGCCCAATCATGTGGTCGCCACTTGCCCCGACCTAGAAGCGCTACGTCGTTGGTTACCTAGTCACGCCACCAAGCGAGCAGGACGAGAATCCCATATCTCGGGTGTTTTTCCTAGTGTGTCAGGGCAATCACCATGAGCAGTGCTATACCTATATCCCGTGAGTACGTCCCCTAATTGACATGATACATGTAGTAGAGAAGAAACGCGAGGATCTCCTCAACCAATATGGAAGACAGAACGCCCCCAGGCAATCTCCTCCGTACCCATGTCGACGTAATGGGCAAGATGGGAAGGCACGCCAACCAAGCATGACCCAGGTTCAACCTAGGATAACATGCGGACTATGCGACCTGATCGGCCACTAGGTCAATCAGTGCAAAGTGTTGAAGCACCTCGCCCATAGATTTCGCATAGTCTCTTCTCTCCTACAAAGACATCTCTCTAACCAAGAGAAGATCATGCACAGTTATTGTCGGATTTGTTCACACTTCCATCACACAATAAAATGTGATCATCTCCCGAAGCTTAGAGCAGCACAAGCGTTGTTAAGTCTACACTCCTCAAGAGAGCAAGACATACCCAAGCCAAAAACTCGGAAATAGAAGCAGAAGACCTCCTCTATGTCTGATCCTTTCCGAGCATCCACTTTAGGGATGAAGAGTAGTGTTGACTCCCACACAATCTACTCAGTTGGCACAGTAGCACCACGCACCATTTGCACCGATCATAACCACAAACCACAGGTATGCCCCCTTTCATCTTCTTTTTAAGCACATGTCTTTCAATAATATTTGAATAAAAGAGATGCTTTCACTTGGGGTATGTTTTTGTAGGTATTGTGCAAACCTTCCATCGCTCCATCCACTGAAAGTTCCAAAGCAGGTAACATTCTACCCTCAGCATGATAGAGTCCCAAAAGAACTCTGCATATCCTCACATCATTTCTCCATAAGAAATTAACCATAGGTTCCAAGCACTCGACCATGTTTATCATAACCCACCTTGCACATGATAAACTTCCTCATTGGTCGGTTGAGCCTCCCCTTCATGGTGCCTGTCACCCAAAGTAGACCATATATCACAAAATTCATGACGCCATGGCCACACCACTTTAGTTTGAGAAGCACCTCATGCCCATTTCACTCACCATGCATTAGGTCAAGTTTTACCATATCAAAATAAAACCCCTTTCTCGAACTACCAGGTTTTTCATGCAGATCAAAAGTGCACTACCACGCCTCGCATTTGGCCTACCATACCTCCATCAGCATAGCCCATCTGCTACATTTTCCATCCGCTTCATCAACCCCACACATGAGACCAACCAATGGGGCCCCCACCTTCAACAAAACACCCTCCTCACATCATCAATGAGCGAACACTTTCATGTTTTGGGGCACCAAACTCTGTGTTTTGTACAAACCAAACCCTATTATTTCATTCTTTTGGTAAATGTACAAAGACCGCAAACAGTGCACTATGTCCCCCATTCATCCATCCATTTTTTCTCCCATGGCAGTAGTCCCTGGTCACCCTTGGTCAGAGTATCACACCCTTCATGTATAAGCCACCATGACATTCATAACCAATATATACCCACCCTGGACGTCCTACCGACTCCAGGGATTTCCCCGTCAGAAATAGTTATGACTGCCGCCAAGCTGCTTTTTATACTCCGACCTTGGACCATTGAATCCCCATCATCGGTTTTCAGTCACCCCTTGCCATTATGCCTATGTTAAACCTATCACATCCAGGATCCTGATCACTTGCATCAATGACTCTCTCATTCGGTTGAGGCTTCCTCTTTGTCGACATCAACACCGATTTTCCAAAAAGGAAGCGGTACCTTGGATCACCCCTCTCCACAAAAGGGACATCCTCAGATGGCACTGTGGGAGGCATCATTGCTCACAGATGTCATCAATCCTCCTGACATTCGAGGACAACACAAGCTTTCATGTCAAGATGGTATCGTACTATACAACCATTGCCTTTGATCAAATTCGTCAAACACCCGTGCCTTTATAAGCATCTCTTTTAGCAATGCTTACACGGGAAGGTCCCAATCAGAAACCCATGCGTAGAATGCGCATTTATATACCATGCCTAGCTTACGCATGTGGATACCATATTCCACCTATTGTCAAAGAAAAAAATGCCCCTGAGTGCGTCAGCAATCGTCGTCATCAACCAGCAGATCACTAACATACTAGTGACACTGACAGAATCTGTATCTGTCAAATAGATTTGTTTAGCTAGCCAAAGCATCACGAGCATGGGACATGCCCACCTCGTAGAAAAATTGTATTTATTGTATTATACCATTGCTTATAGGGTTCCCCACAGGACGTAGTCGCTCTTCGACCCAGTACAAGGTGTCTCCAACTCCGTGCTACACGCAGGTCTCTCTCTCTCTCCTCACAGTACACAGAAAAGAAACTATAATGTATTTCAGCTGTACAGTTCTTCCTAGACCTCACACATTAGGGGGCAACTGTTATCACTGGAAAATCAGACAAACAAAGATGACACTATTAAATGTCAAGCAGAAGGATTTACATCGCTGAGGCACATTAGAGAATCTGAAGTATTTAAAAATCTCTAAGGTCTAGAAGGAAAATCAAATTGTGCACTGAAGGAACCAGCAAAATGCGCCTTTGCGCGCAATTTTCTTCGATAAGTGCGCCATTCGCGGCTTTTCCTCAAAAAGTCGTGCAGACCTAAGAGTGGCGGAAGTCACTTTCCGGGACCACAAGGCACACTCCAGGACATTGATCCCACACTTGAGGCCGCCTAAGGACAGTCGCCCAAGCCTCATTAGGACCTCAAGGGAGCACACAATGGAATAATGTGGCACACAATGGAATCACCCTCCTCTCTTGGGTCACCATGCATCAATGTACCAAGAGAGGGAAGGAGAGTTTGAATTCTCCTATGAAACGCCACCAAGAGATGAACAACAGGAGAACACATTGTTATGCTGGCCATAATTGCCCCAAGCAATCCAGCAGTGTGTGATCCGGAGCAGAGATAGAGGGGACTCAGTTGTTGGCCATCCAACAACTCCAGTCCTTCGGAGTAGAGAGAGAGAGACTTTGCACCAAGGTAGCTCGGAAGTAAAGACATCCTTGCATCGGGTCTTAGAACTCCCTAGTTCTAATGGCCCCTTGGCAAGTGGGTAAATGTTTCATCCTTTATTCCTACCAGCACTCAATAAAAAGGGACGTAAGCACCACCGTTTGGGTTATTGAAGTTGTTTGACTCTATTTAGAGCTTTTGTATTATGTGTTTTAACTTAGTTTTTCTTTTTGAATATGCATGTTATTTCACTATTTAGTATGTTTATTTCTTAGCATGTTCACTAACTTGCTTGACTCCCTTGATTTTCTCCCTGTGACCAAGAACTTAAGAGGAAAAAACCACTCCTCTTAAGTAGGTACATTCTTGCGCCAAACACACACACTCACCCAATATAAAAAATTCGAAAATAAAATCCAAAAACCCTGAAACTTAGAAAAACTAAAAAAATAAATTCAGATCTATACAATTAAAACACAAATCTACTGGATCTGAGGAGTATGAGTCCAACTCCGCTCCCATATGAGATAAGCTCTTCCTAGCCAGATCTATCCAATGAGCACATTATATAAAAGAAATAATTTTAAAATGAGGCACTAGCCAAGAAACCCTGCAGGTTATATAAACCTTGGGATTTCAATCATTAAGGCTCTTGAGATCTTATGCCTTGGGAGTTGGCTAGTCCAACCAAGGACTTCCCCTGATGCCGACGTTTTCGAATACAAATGATTTTTGCACACTCAAGATCAAGTTGTCAGATCGATTGAGATATAAAATAACAATGTAATCTTCAAGAATTAGAGATACCTGCTAATTCAATTCAATTAAAATGTTATCTTAGATCCAATAATCTATGCAAGATCATTGTGCAATAAGTTATTCCACGAAGGCTAATAATCAACAACTTATAAATATAATTCTGCAGAACATTAAGAACAACATTACCATAACAAGTAGGAGAGAAACACCACCATCAATGAAAACCCCAATGACTTTTGTGTTATTATTATTCCAGAAAAGTTACAAGAGAGCTTCAAAAACAAGTGCACAATTCACAATCGGATGTTTTGCAAAGGAAAATGACCTCTAATTTATAAATAAATTCTCCAAACAACTAGTTGACTTGATCCCCATCAAAGTAATCTCGACCGTTGATAAAAATTTTATTATATTTTAATCACCATCGTCGAAAAAAATTATTTTTGAAGAATTTTCGAATTTCTCTTTTAATTTCTTTTTAATTAGCTCAAAATAATTATTTTGAGCTAATTTCCTCAAAAATTTGACTTTGACTTAACCACCAAGGCTCAAGGGTCCAAAACTTCTTGAATTTTTCAATATTCCCTTGGTGGGGGACCTTCAAAAATTAATTTCTCTAGGACCCACGAATTTTTTATTTTGGAGAATTTATATTTCCTAAAAGTTAATTTTGACTCAAATTAATTAAATTTTTGGCTTAGGATTTTTAATTTATTTTTTGGCAGAAAATTTAATTAATTGACACACGAGGGGATTAATAATTTTTTCCAACCCTCTAATATTTTAGCCATGATGCTAAAATATTATTTACATAAGATAATTTTATTTTAACCCATGAAGGGGGAACACCCGTTCGTTATAGACCCTCAATATTTTACCCGATTCTGTGACTCAAATATGATCTAGTAGACCAAGTGATTTGTAATCAACTAATTTAGCCAATTAACTAAAATTATTCTCAAATCACTTTACAGAAGACTCGATTAGAACATTAGGACTCACCTAAGATCTTGACGACAAAATCCACCTTATCTTTGGGGCAAGGCTGGAGAGAAAAACTTTGTTGATCATCTGTGTTTAGAAACACAAATGAATCGTGAGACGAAAAACCTCCTAGGATGAAAATCATCACCAAAATAGTAGGCTTACATAGGTTGTTACATACATTTATGGCCTGTCTTAGATCATTTACATTATAAACTTGCAGAATGGATTTACACCTTTGACAAACTGTTCACTGATGATGATGAATCCTAAGTAATCTGAACACTCGAACATGATGGAATCCTTTTGTGAAAATGTATATTGTTATAGGTAGTTGACACAAAGTAGTCAATAGGAGGTAGATAGGTCACAGGAGCAGGTTTACTTCATCAGCAGGCCCAGTGGCTTTTGGAGACGTTTCATGGGGTTTTGAGGAGTTCCTATGGGATTCGATAGCATTCACTTGGCATATTCCATCATCTACACGGCTTGCCTTTTGTTTCGTTGCATTCCGACAATTTTCGAAAAACAGGGTTATTATTGGGCCTGCCGCCTAACTCAATTAATTACGCTTAAGGTGGCATTCCGAGAGGAACACTTGACAGAACACCTTAGTGTAATAGCTCATTGGAACCGGAACGAGGAGATCTATAGGATGGGATGGTTAGAAGTGAATTTAGTGACCTGGGGAGGCATGGTGGCCAATTTACCATTTTCCCACATTAGAAAGAATATTTTAATTGAAATAAAAAGAGGGAAAAGTGTTCCGTTATTAAAATAATAATAAAATAGGAGCTTCTAGAGGGGTCCATCAGATTTATAAAAAGAGGAGGAGGAGGCCATTAGAGGACATCTTGGATTTCATATTGCTTCTTGTATGAGAGGTTGAGAACTCGGTTCTCTACTTCATTGGTAGCCCCAGGACGGAAACCCTCGAGTGATTCAGTGAGATTAAGCAGGTATCCATCTCCCCTTGGTGAATTCATCCAGAATTCACAAGAGAGCTCAGCAATGAAATTTCAGTGTAGTTTTGGAGGGCCAGCACAGCATCAAAGCAAGTTCTTGAGGCCAGTTTCCATCTCAACTATTTTGTTGTATCAGCATGTAAACCCTAGTTTCTTATTATAATAAATGCTAAGATTTCCTTCTGCTCATTATTGTTAGTTGCAATTCTATGTGGTTAAATTTTACATGCCAATCTTCTGTTTATGAATGGAAATTTTATCTAAAGTATTTCTGAGTTAAAAAATTCAAGAAAACCCCAAATTTTTGCATTTGGAATATTACAATCTGCTTACCTTGGGATCCATGCTACCTTTACTGGGATCCATGTTGGTGCATTGGCATACATGTCATCACAATGGACGATGATGAGGATGCCACATCACCACTAAGTTTTCCACATTAGCACATTGCACAATTATCAACATATGGACAATTGTATGAGCCACATTTGCATTTAATGCTTGGCACATGTGCAAATTATTTTAAAGGGGATAATCATTGTCTAGCGAGCCAATCATTTCTAGAATTTTGGAGATCTTTCAATTGCTAAGGTGTCTCGAGACATCCATTATCCAACTATAGCACAATTCCAGAAGGGCAGCAAAGTCAAGCAGGGTGACAGTGGTAGACGTTGAGTCAAGAGTAGAGTAAATAGGGCAAGGGCCATAAATGTTGAGTCGAGCAAGTACAAACGTCATAGTTGTTAAGTTGAGGAAAGTAAGACAAGGTTCATAGCCATCAAGTTGACAAAGTAAGCAGTGTATTGGAAATATTAAGGGCAGCAAAGTCAAGAAGGCTAACAGTGGTAGACGTTGAGTCGAGAGTACAGTAAATAGGGCGAGGGCCATAAATGTTGAGTAGAGCAAGTACAAACGTCATAGTTGTTAAGTTGAGGAAAGTAAGACAAGGTTCATAGCCATCAAGGTGAGAAAAGTAAGCAGTGTATTGGAAATATTAAGGAAGCTATTGTCAAAGTTGTAATCATCAAGTCGCACAAAGCAAGCAAGTTTAATTGGTGATTCCAACCAAACGAGGTCGAACGCTAGAACTCTCTTGAAGCCATCAATCGCTGATTGGAAAAACCGATGAGGTCGAACGATAGAACTCTGATTAAAGCCACCAAAATAGTAATCAATAACCGAGCCGAAACGAGTGCAATCATCAACAAGTGCAACGATTTTGGGACAACCATGGACATCTGCCGAAACGAGTGAAGAGTGCAGTCGTTGTTTAGGAGAGCAAGTCGTCAAGGACCCTAAAGTCGTTGTACAATGGATCTTGGAGCCGTGGAGTGCAGTCGTAGAGGGCTTTATAATGCAGTCGTCGAGGGTTTTGTAGTGCAGTAATTGAGGGTTCTATAGTGCAGTCATTGAGGATTCTATAATCCAGTGTTGCGAAAATCGCGATAAAATCATAAAAATCGCCAAAAAAATCATAAAAATCGCCAAAAAAAATCGTAAAAATCGTGAAAAAATCGCCAAGATTTTTTCCAAAATGAAAAAATAAAAATCGCGATGAAATCGTAAAAATCGCCAAAAAATCGTAAAAATCGTCAAAAAAATTCGTGTATGCTTTAAATACTTAAAATTTTGAAAAAATATGATTTTTAAATATTTTTTAGTGTTGCCAATGTTTTGCCGATTTTTACGGATTTTTTCCCGATTTTTACGATTTTTTCATTTTTTGGACCCTTGTCGATTGTATCCAGATCGCGATTTTCGCAATGTTGATATAATCGATTACCCAACCGCCAAAACGAGTGAAGAAACATCATTGATTTTAATTTAGGTTGGGTAGGAAATACAGGAACCCCCATCATCAATTTATACTATATAGCCCATTGCCATTGCCATGGAATAGGACTTTTCATATTGGACTTCCTAGGTTCATAATTTGCTTTAGAGGGTGAAATTTCTTGAAAACAAAAACAAACAACTTCATGCAAGAAGTAACAGACCCTAAAGAAACTGGTTTCTAAAATGAAAACACAAGAAAATTTACACTTACAGAATTTGAGGATACCCGCATGCTCCAAAAAGAAATTAAAAATTTACAAGAAGAGATGAGATCACAACAAGGTTTCAAATGCAAGGGTTCTTGACGAGATGTGTCCAAT
Organism: Pinus albicaulis; assembly: GCA_034641835.2. Classification (NCBI taxonomy): domain Eukaryota; kingdom Viridiplantae; phylum Streptophyta; class Pinopsida; order Pinales; family Pinaceae; genus Pinus; species Pinus albicaulis. The sequence goes on along the minus strand of CM076573.1, from coordinate 376,225,076 downwards.
ATCCTACAAGCCTCCAAAGGCTCCACCAATCCTCCTAAGCCATGTTCTCCATTGGTTCCACTCCCTTGCATAAACATTGTCATGACTCATGACCCATGCATCCCTGAGCCAACTAAAAGCCTCCATACAAGAATCCAAGCTACCCTATATTGTTTAGGGCCTAATGTCCTCCTCAAAGATGCAAAATGTTCCTCCTACTAAGTACAACATCCTCCAAGCAAGCAACCACCCCCATGTGGCCATCATGAAGGACATCAATCAAATTGTCAAGAGATCTTCAATACCTAGAAAATAATGCCAAGCAAGCACCCAACTAAGGTCAAGCAGCGACTGAGTAAGCCACATCTCTAATGAGCAAGCCCATCATGGACCATCTCACATATGCAAAGCCAACTAGTATTGCACATAGCTCCTTGTCATGTACTTCCAATGCATCTAGAATTGTCCCTATCATAGAATGCAACACCCTTATCCCTATGAGCCCCAATCCCTTGTCGCAGACCACAATATAGGCTAAATATTCGAGGATCATTGATCTACGAAGATCCTAATCACAAATCCTCTATAACTAAAAGAAGCAATAGCTATAACTCAAAAGTGGAAGCACCACAAATGTCTATAGAACATGGAACTAAAGAATGTAGACAAATTTTGTATTGTTATCTTCTCAAAATGATTCTCAAGAAGTGCAAGCTAATTGATAATGGCCACTCTAATGTCTTCATATATCCCTATTGTTATCACTCCGCCAGATCTCTAAGGCTGAAGAAGAGATCCCAACAGAGATAACCACAGACCAACCTTTTCACTTGGTATCTAGCCCTACCAAGTCAGAGAGAGCTCTCTCCACAAAAATCACAACCAAGAGGGTTGGATGAAAAGGTTTTAAGCTAGCTATGAAATGTAGATGGGTTTGTTTTGTTTTGATTGGGTTTGTTGGATGAGGATTAGATCAAGGGGACTAAGTCAGGGCAAATGAGATGGAATTGCAGTCCATTCGATGGGGCAAGGTAGGTAGAAGGCTTAGCACTTAAAGGTGATTTGGTGAGATGGTTTAAGACTGATGAAGAGCTAAGAAAAGCATGGGAGATGTATTCTTCCTAAACTGAAGAAAATGGACAAATTATGAAAACTTTCCCAAAACGAAGCATGAAAGAACATGTATTCTGCCCATCAACTTGAAAATTGTCATATAATAGACATGAAATGGTTTATGAGCTTACAAAACATTCATACAAATGATAACAGAGAAGAAACAATGCCAAACATTCATACCACGGGTATCCCAAAGAAATAGCTGCAATTCTTCATTAATTTATGGCCAAACTGATTACATTGTTCTTGATCAATACAATAGCATCCAACTGATTCCAACCCTTGCAAAGAGTGAAGAAAGGAAAGATATAGACATCAAAACTACATTCTCTCATCCGCAGGGGTTGAATCCCTGAGTTGAGGATGAGATCCACAAAACTGAAAGCTGGAGTGTAGGGAGCTCTAAGTGACTCCTCCCTAATTACATTGAAACTGATTCATTTGGCTTTGATGATTACATTTAAAATCATGAATCTACCCCTAGGTAACTTATCCATATCATAATTACATTTACCATGCTCAATTACATAGGTGAAATCATCATTCTCAAAATAAAAGTCAAATTTGCAGTGAAATTTCAAAAATATCAGCAAACTGTCAAACGCGCCCTCTCCTTGCCAGGCACGCCCTCTCTTTGTCAAACGCACCCTCCATATTGCAGGTTGTTTTTTATTGCGTTGTAGGTGTCCAAATGGGTTCCAAGATGGCTTGTTGGAAAGCCCTTCAAGTATACTTTCTGGATATGCCTTCAGTTTGCCAAATGGAGCTCATGGTTTTGCAAATGGGGTAGCAAGCTAAGTGGGCTTGATTGTGGGGAAAACTCCACAGTTAGGCGCGCTTGAGCCAGAGGGGATTTG
>CM076573.1:376064357-376218024 GCA_034641835.2 Pinus albicaulis | reverse complement strand
TCTGCATCTTCTTAGATTTTTTATCAGCTCCTCCTTCTTCTTATCCTCTCTACCTCAATTCTGCATTCTCTAACCTCTCAATGCATATCAATGTGATATCATTTATAGAGTTCATCACATGACTCACAGGGAATTCGAAGTGAATAGCCCTGACTCTTTGCCTTCTGTCTTCTCTTTTCTTTTTCCAACTCATTCAGAAAAATATAGCAATATGTACTAATTTCAATATTACAGTGGGATTTTTGTTTTCCTCCGGAGACTTGCCAATGCATCACAAACAATATAAAAACATTTAAAACATTTACATTTTCAGTTACAATAATGATTTCAATTCAATCCATTCATCTTTTGGCTCACTGTGTTTTTGTCTTTTCTGCAACTGTCTCTGTCTTTTTCGTTTCTGCACGCTCTCCTGTTCATTGCAGTTGTGTAAGTGCTGCATATATAACTGTCTTTTTATATTACTCAACCAACTCTTGGCGTTATATTAAAAACCTTTTTAACATGTTAAACACCATTTCGAGCGCACTCACCGAACTCGCTCTATTCTTCGATGCGATGAATCACTTCTTGAATACTTCTGATTGCGATTATTCACTATTCACAGATGTAAATATATATATATATATATTGTTTCACATATATATTTGCCGCTTTGCTTTCCTTTAACTCTTCAGCTTTGGTTTAAAAACTCGGAGCAAACATATATTAATCTTTTCTTTTCTATGGAGCCCACATACCAGCTATACTCCGCCTCATTTATTTTCAATCGCAATTGCAACATTCATAGTGCTCTTGTGACTTGGTCACTTGATTTCTGCCAATGCGATTAGCAAAGGCCCCACCATGTAGTCAAGCGATTCACCTATCCACCGTCCATCCATCCTCAAATCCAACGGCTATCCTTCAATCGCAAACTTCATTTGCATGTTCCGTTGTTCTGTTTTATTCCGATGCGATGGCTCACTTTGATGCCCTTTGAGCCGAAACTCAAACACATAAGAATCACCATTCATAACATATCGGGTCCGCATTCTTTATCGTGATAGCAATATCGCAATCACATCCTCCAACAGATCGGTGAGATGAACAAAGGATCCCACAGGGTTAACAAACTCTTCTGTCCATTTTATTTACACATTCGGAATCAATTCGGGCTTAACCTTTGATAAAATATCATTTTATTGAATGTTGGCAACTTTGACAATATGTGAAAGTCATTCCTTTGTATACCCTTTCTCTTATGGTTTATGAAAACCATACAAACCCCAAATGATATGACCTTCACGGGACATTCAATTCTATAAGTCCTCGGCCTTTGGATTAAAACCCAAGCGCTGACTAATATCGATGTTAATAATAGTCATATATATGACATTTGATTCAATGGTTAATTATTTCGGGTCCCACAACATGTCATTAAACCTTGATCCATATTTTTCTTTATAACCCAATGCATAACCCATACAATACTTATTCGAATATTACAATGAAACCATGTATAAGTGTCGGTATATAACTCAGGTATGTATATGGCCCTTATTTAAATGTTCACGGAACATTTCACCTTATATTAACCCTTCGTCCTTGGTTTAAAGTATGATCCATCGCGCTTTTAATATTGGGTACTTTCCTTTTTATAATCTTCGCTTTCACTAACACTTATAATTAAAAAGAAACTTTGGACCACAGCATGTTACCTTACCTCTAATAAATCTTCGACCTTGGTTTAACACAAACCCAACTATAAACAACATTTGGCTTTAAACTCGGACCCACAGTGCTTTACCTCAATTAACCTTCGTACATCGCGCAAGTGTGATTACCGTAGATCTTCCAGCATTGGCAATCAGACGAACATAGCTAATATCGCGTTTTTCTTTGGGCCGAGGGTTAACACATGAAAGTTACACGATGTAAATGGTATTCAAATACCACCCTAGGACACGTGGCGAGTGAAGACTTATATCGCGTTATTTTCACAAATTCTACTTACCGCTTACTTATCCACGCGATACAGCTGGTTTTTCGTTCCAAACCCGCCTTCACTATTGATTCAAGGTTCCATTTCTCTCTCGGTTCCGCCTCTTTTGTTCACAGTTCTATGCCTTTGTTTGTTAACAACTCGGGTTATCCTCCACCACAGCGTTTCTTCACTTGTTCTTTTCGTGTGGGATTTAATCACCACAACTACAGGAATGGATTCCGTCCATTGGTTCTTTTGCATAGAACCCACAGTACATTACTCTGGAACATGGCAAGCTTCGATCTCCGCTCAATTCAATAGTACACAGCTCCGTCTCATCTTCCAATTCCGCCTTCCTCAATTCGTTCAACTTTAATCCTTCAACGTAGTCATCAACGACCAGCCCTATTCCTTATGCGTAATTAGACTCTGTACTTTCCATTTTATTCAGTGCTGCCCCTCCATCCTATCCAAGGAATTCGACCTCCATATTGTGGTAACCAGAGAATTTATCTCTACTTGGTTTAACCTTCGTTGATGTCTCACTCCAACCCTACGCATTATATGGGGTTTCAAACAACATTACCGTGTGCCAGTTCCGAATTTAAGTTCAGATTTCTTCCGTGTGATCGACCCTTCCAACGATCGATACACCTTAGCTCTTAGATCTTCCAGATATATGTGCAAGCCCCTAATTAACCCATATCATTCAACTCAAACACAGCATTGAGCCTATTTCGACAATTTCATCTTTTTCCAACTGTGTGCATAGCATGATCCCGAATCCTATTACAGATTTACTTCATACATTCTTATACATTGCAGCTCTTTGTTGCTGCCTCTGCTGTATATAAGTCAATAAAAGGTGGATCGATTCTATCAAACCCCACAGAGGAACCAGTTCAATTTGCAAGCAGGGTTTAAACTATTTTAAACAAACAGAGACTATGCTTCAATTTATAGAATAGCTCTCCAGCCTCCCTTGAATTTTCAATACAGAAGTCAATTAAATCCATTTCTCAACATATGCGAACCAAAACAAATCACAAAGGAGGAATCAATTCATTTCGAATGCCTCCAACCAATTTCTGCTTCAATGCATACAATCCACACTAGTACACCATAACTCAGGAATGGGGTATAAACTCATAAATTAAACCTCTGTACTAAACCAATATTCACATGGAAAAATTTCCTTTCAGACCAGATTTGTCAATTCCCTGTATAACCCTTTTTCAACTTAAACAAGTACTCTGATTTCCAGCCCAAGTTCGGGTGTCTCAGCCTCAACTGGGATCCCTGTAACTACTACTACACACTTACCAAAAACCAATGCCATCTTCTCCATTGCCATCTGCTTTGTTCTCCATTGCCATCTCCTTTGCCATCAATGACAACATTTCCAACACTTAAATAAATTCTTTTGACAAATATATTAATAATGAAGACCAAACCTAGTTAAATTCTTCAACACATATCTCATATCAATACTCATATACAATAGTCAATATACATTCTTAGCCTCAATGGATGTCTTTGTGTACCAAGTGTTTTGAAGATTACTACGTATATGAACTTTGTTTGTTACATTGGTATCAAATTTGTTTGATCTTTTGGTCGCTCAACCACTGTACAGAACCAATTTGATCTGGCCCTTGGCCATCAACCCTTCATCAACTTGTTGCCATCGCAATTAAAGCGTTTCGCTACACAGAGTTTGGAGCTTCTCCATTTTGCCATCAGGCCTTTGGCCATTAAAAGGAAAAAAAGAAAAAGAGAGCAGGCCTTTGGCCATTCAAAAAAGAAAAAAAAGAACAAGCCTTCGGGGCAATTAAATTTAAAAAAAAAAATAATCAAATACAAAAAGATAAAGGAAAAAAATTATTTATATATACATAAATAATAAAAAATTTAAAAAGTTATAAAAACTTTAAAAAATTATATATAGAAAGTATATATATATATATATATATATATATATATGTATATGTATATATAAACAAAAATATATAAATAAATAAGTAAACAAAACAAAACACACAAAAAGAGGCGCAGCCAATAGCCCAACCGGCTCACTGCTGCAGCCAACAGCCCGATTGGCTAACCACCACTGCAGTCGATGGCCTGCACTACCATTCGTCCCTCGCTGACTTCCACTACGCAATTACATCTACAGTCCACCAAAGTCCACTCTGGTCGCCATCAGTTTCCCTGATATTCTGCTTCTGCCACCATCCACCCCTCACGTTGTCCTGCCTTCGGTCCTCTCTTGCCCACAACCAAAGTTCTGCAATACACACAAAAATTCCAAGGCAAAATCATATGATTTCAAACGGTTAAGTGTAATTCGTACAATCACATTAAAAAAAAATAAAAGAAAAAACAATGAACATGCTCATCTCTACTGTCATGCCCACTAAATTCGTACAACCCTTCCAAACAGCCACAAGTTTGTATAAAAGTTTCCACATTTTTGTGAAGGTGCACAATTAATTAGTGGAAGGTAATAAATAAATATTAAAATAATGTTCAAGTTCCACTCAATTAAAATATATATATATATATATATATATATATATATATATATATATATATATATATATATATATTAACGGTTATACAAAAATAGTCAAATACCTTTGAAAATTAAAACGGGTTAAAAAGGAATATTTTAACTGGTATTTAAGTTACTTCTATAAAGTAGAAGAAAAAGATATTTTGAAGTACAAAAATATATTGTCAATTATCGTTGACCTTAAAATATTGTTTGACGTAAAATTATCGACAAGCAAAATAGAGTCTAATTCGAAAATGAATCAACTATGGATTCCATAGTTAATTCTATGTTTTGGACCAAATGTCCATTTTGTAGAACACCATTTGAGTATTCGTCGATTTTCAAAATCGCAACGCATTTTGTCCAACATTTCAAAAATTGTTTACTCTGGAAGAATACCAGGATAATATAGAGACAGATTAAACCATTAAAGGAAGAACTCACAGAACTTCAGCAAAAGAATGAGGCATCGGAAAAGAAATATAGAGATCTCGAAGATCATTTTACGAAGAATCAACATAAAGTAGAAGAGAAATTTTTCGTCTAAGGGACCATAGTCAAAAATTACTTATGAAGATCGAGAAGGCCAAAGCTACAAAGCAAAAATTAGAAGAAGAAGAAGAAGAATGTTTCGAGAGGAAATTCAATGAGAGTCTATCAGAGAAGGAAAAAGCAAATTTGCGCTTAAAAGGCCTTCATCAGAGATTATTAAAACAAATCAAAGGTTTAAAAGATGAAAAGGTTGAACATCAAAACATTGAAAATAAGATTGATGAATCAGACACTGAAGAAATCTTACATCTCAAAAATCATAATCAAAGTCTACTAACTCAAATTAAGAAACTTACAAATGATAAGAAATCATTATAAAACAAACTAGAAGAACTTATCACAAAAGAAGCATTAAATTCTTCAGACGTAACAGTCTAAGTTGAAGAAAAAGGAACGAATATTGATCCACTCAATATCACAATTGAAGAAGATGAAAACAAGTGGAAGTAAAAACATATTCAGATGTTGCAGTTCAAACAACGGAGGTTTCAAGTAAAGTTCCAACGATTAACCTGAACGAAATCAAAATATTTCAAGTAAATCAAGAAATTGACACAAACATGATATGAGGAAATCAGATCACAAGAGCTCCTTATCGACACCTAAATCATAAAAGCAAACAGCTCATACAGTCTGCAAATCGATATCACTCGGAACAGAAACAACAAACTTATGTTCTAAAGAATACTGGTCTCTGCACCATCCAGTCTTACGATAACAATTTATCCTAGTTATCGAATAATTGTCAAGTTACACAGAAGATTGAATTGGGATGGTCAGATTCTTTCTCAGTTCGACAATTTTGTTTATCATTCAGAGGATCCTATCAATTGAGAATTAGGTAGGGCAGTGTTTAATTCAATTCTCTACTTTGATAAATACTTGTGAGCTTACTCTTCTTACTTATGTTTTCTCTTTCGTTAGCTTATTAGGTCTTTCATCAAGTCAATTATCAAAACACAAGACACACAAATTTTGGCTATTCAAGCCAAGGCCAAAACCTCTGCCTCTTGGAGAGGAAAACTCGCAAGAAATTCATCTCATAGACTTTCAGTTGACAAGTACCATGACCATGACTTAAACCGTTGACCTATGTATGCCTCCAAGACCTTGTCATTGCTTCTTCCTTGACTCCTTAAGTTGATCCTTCTTTTCTACACCATCCTGCACCAACACTAGAGAAGTCAGTCTCTAATTGATGTTCTTCTCTTCTTTTCCTCCGACCTTCAATAGATTCCTTGTAGACATTCTTATTCAAGATAGATTACTTGTTGCAATACCCTTCATGTGATGAGCACCCTTGAACTTCTTTCTGGGCTTGTTCGAGATGCTATAACCAGTATGGAGGTTGGATTATCCTTTCTCTGCACTCCTTGCAGATATCTTCCTTACATTGTCAAGCCACCCTTTTCTTTGCACTATAATTACCCCATTCACGTTGTTATTTCTTTGTTGAGATCTTTGCATTGTCTTCACATTGAACCACATAATATTATTACAGAACATAGCCCAAGACAAAATATAATAATTCTCCTTTTATCTTTGTTGAATTGTATATCCTTGTTGATTGTACCTTGCACTTACCCAAACTCCCTTCCTACAATTTAGTCTGAAAAAACTCAGACTAATCTGAAATTTGTTCATTGTCTTTTCTACGCAGTCGACTAGGCTATTTATAGTAGTTAGCCCCTCTAATTAGCCGACTTTGACAGTGAAAGGTTGTGACTTTTCATGAGCCGACTTGTCTGTTGTTTGTAAGCCGACTTGGTGAATAGTATTTCCAACATTTGTTATGTTGATTTGATCAGGAGAATTAGCACTATTCTTGAGCCATATTTAACGAGTTGATTGAAAAGGTCTTGAGGCATATCATCATTGACTTTTCTTCATATACATGACTCAAATTAATACATTTATGACAAGATGACAAATCCCTAAAACACATAAAGAAGAATTCTTTTGACCTATAATAAAATTCTTGCTCATGAAACCCATGAAGCAAGCTCAAAAATACATTTTATTATCTTCGTCTTCTTCATTACATAAATACATAATTACATAGTCAATATGAAGACCAAACCTAGATACACTTTTCAACACTCCCTCTTAACTATGGAGGTATTCATAATGGTACATGGTTACTTTCAATCTGAAGAATCTCATAAGAAGAATCGAATTGGTAATCACATCTATATAGCATCATATAAACTAGCATTGTCCTAGTGCAAGGCCTTGACTAACAGCCCCATCTCTTAACGAGACAATGGGCTACAATGTTGGCGAGACACATGACTTATAGACACCATAGCCATTGTCTCTCCAAGGTACATACTCCACCTGACTGTTCCCAAAGTATGACCTTCTTGGACTATTCTTCTCTTAGGTAACTATCCCTCAAAGAATATCGGTCCACGACTAATCTTGACTTGAATGCCCTATCTCGTTCCCAAAGAGTATCAAATGCCAGATGATTACCCAATCCTCCATTTTGTCTTCCTAGTTGAAGACCAGAATGATGTAACTATCTCTCCTTCTCAGCTAGGGAGGACCTATTCCACAAGAGAATGTACTCATTTCTGTACAAAGAATGTACTTAAGCTCATTCTTAGGAACTACCTAGTTTCTTCCAAGTAAGAAACTTACCACCAGGCTCCCTCTTAACCAGGGACCTGTAGCAGCAATGGTGAGACACCCAGCTACTCATGAAGAATTTCTCCCCTCGATGTCATAGATTTTGATCTTAAGGAATCTTCAACTTTAGCTTGATAGGGCACAGATCATCATGAGTCATGTCATCTAGCAAAAAGTGATTCATCAATATTTCTCATCTGATCCACCTTTATGCCATGCTGCTTTCCTGCGAGTCATCTCCCACAGATCTTACATCCCTCCACATGGTTGGCAGCCCTGCATAAACTTATCCAAATAAACATATACATAAGAACTTTTAAATCAAAAGTTACCTCAGTGATGATATTTCACCATGACATCTTCCTATAAGCATCAACATCCTTTATTCAAATTGACACATCTCCTAAAGATATGTATTGTCAAGGGTCTTCTTCTTTACCATACTTCTATCAGAGTCTACATATCTTCCTAGGAGATCTCCTAGTTACATCTTCTTGGCTTTTGGATGATAACCGCCTCTTGACATGGTTGCACTTCATGATCTCTTCCTTTCGTTCTCCACACAGTTTCATTTATTCCATGGAACTTCCAGCATACAGTTCTTTGATTGTATACAACCACCTCATATTCCGTATGAGGACATATTATGTTGATTTCATGACATCTTGTGTACCTGAAGAGATCCTCCCATCCCTTGATCATACTTCTAAAGATAGAAGTCCATCACCTACAACCATATGACATGACTTCACAGCATCCAGTGTTAGCATATATGTACCTTATCTTATCCATTTAAGACATCCTGCAGCAATTTCCTTATAATGAAGAACTTCATTCCCTTGACCTGTTTCGTCAATATGTCATCATATCCTAATCCCAGAATTTTGCAAGATAGAATTCATGTTGAAACCTTTTGCTTTCTTTCTAACAAGTGAATCCAAGGACGACTCCATCAAGTAGTGGCAGCACCTATTTCATAGATGACCCTTGATATTGATGACTGTGTTCCATCAATGTTGTTATCGATGAGGTTTCCAAGAGCTACTTCTTTCATAGCTATATTGTGGACATCTTCCTATGCCAAGTGCTCCTTCCATGCTTCTAACATGATGTCATTAATGTATAATGCTACCTAACATACTATTTTACAACCGACATAAATCACTTAAAGAGGAAGATGATCTCAATCATAATAGAGATCTTTCACTTCTTCTTTCTTGGATTTCTTTGCATTAGGTTCTTCCCTTTCATCTGTAACATGGGTTTCTTCCTTTTTCCTTTTGTCATTTCCAGATTTTAGGACAATCCCTTTTATAATGCCCATGTTCATTACATCCAAAGCATCGTACTTTGTCCATATTTCTTCTTTTATTCTAAGAACCAAATTTACCGAAACTTCCTTTATTCTTGGACATGGTTGCAAAGGCTTGATTCACTCCCTTGATCTTGTATCAGCTTTGGCTTTCAATCTTGTTTCCTCTATTTTACATAGAGACCATAGATCCTGGAATGGTGTTGCTTCTTTCTTCTCGTATGAGCTTGAAGTGAAGTTTCCCCATCCTTCCGGTAGAGCATTCAACACCATTGTTGCCATCTCACTATCATACATTAATTCTCTCAATTCCTGCAGTTGGTCTCGTATTTCAGAAATCCTCATAAAATATGAAATGATTGCTTCGTCTCTTGACAATTTCATCTTGTATAGTTCTTGTCTCAAAGAGATTACTTCTCCTGCAGTACTCACGGAGAATAGCTCCACCAATTTCTAATATATTTATTTTGTAGTTTCCAGTTTTGATACATAGGGTATGAGTGAGCCCTTAATGGATTCTATGAGAGTCCTTTGGGCTCTGATTTCTCCTTTCATGTACTTGGCATGAGTTGGAGCATCTTCTTTTGAGGGTTGAGTTGTAAATCCTTTGATGTAGCCCATAACTTCATCTTCGATTAGACTCAAATATGTCCTCTTCTTCCATGCACTAAAGTTTGATGACCAAACCAATTTGTTGCTCTCTTTGCAATAAGTCATTTTGACAGATTTAGATAAGGTCATAGAGATTCTTATGTGAGTGTATTGAATTTTTTTCTTCTATCAGCTTCCTTGATGATGATGATCAAAATGATGACAGGAACTCCTTAGATTGAATTCTCCAACGTAGGTGACCTTGGATCCTTGATGATAAAGGATGTCTTCAGAATGATAATATCTTCAAAGATGTTGGATAATGTTGGATGGTGCTTGATGATGTGTCTTCCAACAATGTCTTCAGTATCATAAATCTTTGATGGCAAAGATCATCTCCTTAATGAGTGGATCTTTTGAAGGTCTTCTAGAGTTGGCTTGAGAATTTTCTCTTCTTTTACTTCGACCTTCAATAGATTCCTTGTAGACCTTCTTATTCAAGATAGATTACTTGTTGCAATACCCTTCATATGATGAGCACCCTTTAACTTATTTATGGGCTTGTTCGAGATGCTATAACCATTATGGAGGTTGGATTATCCTTTCTTTGCACTTCTTGCAAAGATCTTCCTTGCACTGTCAAGCCACCCTTTTCTTTGCACTATATTTACCCCATTCACGTTGTTATTTCTTTGCTGAGACCTTTGCATTGTCTTCACATTGAACCACGCAATATTATTACAGAACTTAGCCCAAGACAGAATATAATAATGCTCCTTTTATCTTTGTTGAATGGTCTATCCTTGTTGACTGTACCTCGCACTTATTTGAACACCCTTCCTGCAATTTAGTCCGAAAAACTTAGACTAATCCGAAATTTGTTCACCGTCTTTTTTGCGTAGTCCAGTGGGTTATTTATAGTAGTCAGCCCCTCTAATTAGCCGACCTGACAGTGAAAGGTTGTGACTGTTCATGAGCCAACTTGTCTGTTGTTTGTAGGCCGACTTGGTGAGGAGTATTTCCAACATTTGTTATGCTAATCTTATCAAGAGAATTAGCACCATTCTTGAGACATATTTAACGAGTTGATTGACAAGGTCTTGAGACATACCATCATTGACTTTTCTTCATATATATGACTCTAATTAATACATTTATGACAAGATGGAAAATCCCTAAAAGACATCAATAAGAAGTCTTTTGAACTATAAGAATATTCTTGCTCATGAAACCCATGAAGCAAGCTCAAAAATACATTTTATTATCTTTGTTTTCTTCATTACATAAATACATAATTACATAGTCAATATGAAGACCGAACCTAGTTACAGTTTTCAACACTATCATCTTGTATCAACGAAGATGACAACTCCAAGAATTTGGAAGGATGCAAACAAATTACAAGACAAAGAAATAGATGACACACTTTCTCATCAATAAGCTTTGAGGACAAAGCTTCTCTAATGGGGTTGGCAATGTTATGAATTTAATTTATATAAAAATAAAATAAATAATAACAATCATAAGAATAATTAATTATGTACTAATTAGTTATGAAGAAGCGTGTCTCTAAGGAGATGACCATTCATGAAGGGGCACCTACCTAAGTATATAACAGACCCTCATTTGTAACCATCATATCTCATATCAATTCTTATATACGCTATTCAATATACATTATTTTCCTCAATAGATGTCTTCATGTACCAAATATTCTAATGATTACTGCATATACAAACTTTGTTTGTTACACATAATCAGCGCCTACAGTGATCAATAAAGACAGTATTCAAGCAATTTCCACATGGCACATGTAGAATGCATCCATGTGTCTATAAATAGCTCCATAATGCCTCTGAGAGTGTGACCAATGCCTTGGAATACATGAAGTGCCTTGAACAATGTGAACTGCCTTAGGAAACATGAAATTGACCAAAAATCAAAATGCAACTAGATCATAAAGGAGGGTTTGCCATGCCACTATCTACTTTGCTGACCAAAAATTTTACTATGGATACCCTTGGTAGAAGGAGGGTTAACACATCCCACCAATTTGCCTCATGCTTTCCCCTCATGCCTACTTTGCCTCCAGAAGGAACTGTCGCATGTAGATGGGACCAGGTGCGATCCCTAGGTGAATTTGGCAAGATCCCCCTATCATGGTTGCTTAGCCAAGATTTGCTTTCACAAGTCCACGAGTGCAATTCTAGTTGTTGGCTGGAAGTTTTTCAAGAAAATTGAAGGAAGGAAAGGATGTTTGGTGGAGGACCCACTTTTCCATTGAAATATTTATACATCTCTGAACAATGTAAGGTGAGGAATGCTTCTATGGAGTCTGAAACTAGATCTGGACTCATTTATTTCAGTAAAGGAAATTTCTTTTTTCTTCGTAAACTTGGAATTTCTGATATAATTGTGTGTATTTAGCCTCACTATATCAAATCTTCTTTTCGCTTCTTTTAGCAATGTGAGATCATGAAGCCTTTTCTTCCCATCTTACTACTTTTATGAAATCAATAAATTTGATTTTTGGTCTAAGAGTGTTATTTACATCCTTCATGAGTTCTTTGTGAAGAAGCTAGATGCTTGATACAAATTATATATGGTTAAATGGTGAAAAAAGGATGTACATTACACAAGCAGACACATAATGTTAAAATTGGCAACTAGGGCCAAATTCCACCTTGGGACAGTTTATTTGATGGAGATGACGATTGCAGTAAATTCCACTTTTCAAGAGGACCAAAATTTAAATATCATCCAATTTGGACAAGCGAAAGTGTGTTTTTGAATTTATGCCCACACAAGTGTAAATTGTTCAGGTCAGCGACATCGTCATGTAGGCTCATGAAGCCCAATGGACGTGACTCTTCACCCTCATCGACTTCTATAAATAAAGTGCCCTCTCACCTCATGTGGCATCATCATCACACAGGTTTCTTCTCTCTCCTTCTCTCATTGGTCTGTACAGTTATTGGCCAGATCTTCTCTCTCTTACATATGTGGCAAAAGGACAAATTTTCTAGACAAATTGCAGGGCCGAATTTCAATACTGTTGTAAGAGTTTGACCATGTAAAATTTTGAAGATGTTCTATGCTTGATGCAACTTTAATTTTATCCCCAATGTCAATTAGCAATCACAAAAACAAGAAAGTAAAGTGTTGATAGAACATACCAGTAGATCGACAGAAGACAAGCCAGAAAAATATAAGTGTGTTGGTGCGTTACGGCAATCAACAGGATGCTTCAACCAGCAAAGTCTCAACAAGATCAGCCAACCAGAAGTGTCACACACACAGCCCTTAAAGACAGCTCATCAAAAATCAACATAATTCAACAAAAGAATCCCATATCCAGATTTTCAGCATCATCCAGATTTACGGCATCATCCATATTTACGGCATCCAGATTTACGGCATCCATTTCCGGCATCATCTAGATTTACGACATCATCCATATTTACGGCATCCAGATTTACGGCATGTTGTCGCACAAAATGTCAAGGCACCGCGACAACGGCTCAGATCGGGGGCTGTCACCCTGATCCCCAATCTCTCTATCTAAGTTGTCTCCTTGCAAGCTAAGGGAGGTAGACCCTAATAAAAATGAAGAAAAAGAACAGGTTGAAAATAAACCAATTCAGGAGACACAGCTAGATAATCAAATACTTGTTAAGATTCACGAGATTTTATAGATCCAATTAGATTCAAAACTTTAAAACCAGTGCCTTATGGAGTCAAAAATATCCCGTTATAAAAATAAAGTCAAGTATCTGATATGTAACTGTTGCTATGAAAAATAGATTGACCACAATGATATTCGATGAAACACCTTCACAATTATGCATTAACCATCCTCGATAAAGACATGCAATTTATCATTACTTGAAATATTTCCAAAGTGAACTTTGAACAACTATATACCAATTTCAAGCAACTTAAAACCACAATTAAAGATAACTTAAAAATCATCAACCACAACTAAGCATTAAACTTTGAACCAACGATTTAAATTCGAGATAAAATATTATCATGAGGGTACCATCGAAATTAAATGTCAGATATTATATATATTTCTAAATTTAATGATATTCAAAATAATTCCAATTTAGAAACCTATAGTCAAAATTTAGATAGGAAATTAAAGATCACCTTGACTACATAAAAGAAAATTTTAAATCTTTTGAGAATTTTCCAAATTTTTTATATTTTTTATATTTTCATTTAAATCTAAAAGCTAATAAAACTAAAACCAAAAAATGCATATACAACTAAGGTTAAAGTCTGAAAATAAAAAAATTTAGGAATTTAGGAATTTTTTATTTTTTACTATTTTTTTTTTATATCTTTGAACTTTTCAAAAAATCTCAAACTAAAAAAAATTAAATCCTAGTGTTAAATTAAAACTTTACACTAACTAAACTAAACTCAAAAAAGAGAAAATCAAAATTTAAAAAACTAAAATCTAAAGTTAAAATCAAAGGTTTAAAATCTAAACTAAAACTAAAGCAAATGTATTAAAATCTAAAATTAAAAAAATCCTAAGTCTACACTTTAAAAAACTAAGACCCAAAACTAAAAAAAAAAAAAATTTAAATCTAAAACTTACGTTTAAATCAAAATGCATGAATTTTAAACTATTTTGCTGCAGGAAGAGCCGTATGGATCCGTACGGACGTACGGACGGCGTGAGGAGTAGAGAAACGAGGCTGCAGAGTGAGAAAGTTGTTGAGGGTCGCTGAGTAAGGAATTTGCGGTGAAGCTAGCAGACAGGTAAGGGCAGCTCAGAAATTGAATGCTTTGATCAAGTGAAGGCCATCCGTACGACGTCGTACAGACAGTGTGAAAATGGCAGAGAATAAAAAAAATAAGCGATTTATACAGGGGAAGGGGCTACGTACGGACGCAATGAAGATAGCAGAAAGGCTGAGATTTATCCTTTGCAGGAAAATTACGCCCGGATCCAAAAGAAAAACTGATTTTGAGGCCAGATCTTGAAAAAAATTCTGAGAATTCCCTTGTGAAACCTGCATAAAACCAAAACAGATCCAAAACTATGCACGAAAAATAATTCCTCAAATCCTAGAAAGTAAATACAAATTTACAGTGCTAATTTGCAAATTAGAGGCCCTCATGGCCAGATTTAAAACCATTTCAGCACGATTTAGAAGATAGAAAATTTTAAGAGAAATGCACAAGCCCAATAAAGAACCCTGCAAAAAACTGGAATTTAAGATAAGCCCAGCGAATTAGATCCGGAGGGCTCTTCAGATCTTATCTCCTGGGAGTCAGCTGGTCCAAACAAGGACTTCCCCAAATGCCCAGTTTTAAATCCGGAAGATTTCTGCAAACTTAAAGTTAAACTGTCAGGTTAATAGAGAAATAGTGATAAAACATAAAATTTTCATGAGCTAGAGATAACATTTAGCTTGATCCAATTAATATTTTTACCCTAGATCCAGTAGCCTAGGCAAGATACCTATACCCAAAATTACTCTACAAGAGCCATTAATCAACAATCCAATAGAATGATCACCAACAGAATATTAAGAACAAGTTTACCATAAAATGTTGAAGAGGAACACCACCATCAAAATATAACCCCAAAGTCTTCGTTTGTATTATTCTAGAAAATATTACAGGAGAGTTTCAAGAACGAGTGCACGATCCAGAGATCGGATGATTAAAAGACTGACAAAGACCTCTAACTTATAAGATAAAATCTCCAACGGCTAGTTCAGTTGATCCATGTCAAAGTAATCTCGATCGTCGAAAAGATTTGATCATCTTTTAATCTGGACCGTCGAAATTTTAATTTTGAGAAAATTCGAATTTCTCATTTAATTTATTTTTAATTAACTCAAAAATAATATTTTTGAGTTAATTACCTCAAAATTTTGACTTTGACTTAACCATTTAGGCCCAAGGGTCCAAAATTCCTTGAAATTCTCAATATTCCCTTGGCCTGGGACCTTTAAAAATTCATTTTTTAAGGACCAACGAATTTTGCCTTTGAAGAATTTTAACTCACCTAGGACTTAAAATTAATTAAATTTCTAGCTTAGGATTTTTAATTAATTTGGCCAGAAAATTTAATTAATTGACTAAGAGGGGATTTAATTATTTTTTCCAACCCTCTTTACATAAGATAAATACATTTAGACACATAAAGGGGGAACACCCATTCGTATAGACCCTCAAATAGGTACCCAATTCTGCGACTCAAAACATGATCTAGTAGACCAAGCAGCTTGTAACAAAATAATCTAGCCAATTAGCTAGGATTATTCCCAAGCTACTTTTACAAGGACTCGATAGAAAACACTAGGACTCACTTAGCATCTTGATGACAAAATCCACCCTAGCTTTGGGGTGAAGCTGGAGGGGAAAACTCTGCCGATCACTTGTGTCGAAAAACACAAGCGAATCAGTGAGACAAAAAACCTCCTAGGATAGAAATCATCACCATCATACTAGGCTTACATAGGTTGTTACATACATGATGGTCTTACTTAGATCATTTACATCATAAACATGCAGAATGGGTTTACATCATTCATAAAACTGCCAACTGATGATGGAATCTGAATGGCACGAACACGTCGAACATGATGAATCCCATTTGAAAATATGGGGGTGTACTGCTATGGGGTCATTGACAAAGTGTGGTCAACACGACATCCATTTCCGACATCATCCATATTTACGGCATCCATTTCTAGATCATGAGGATGTGTGTGATGAGATGATTGAAACGTCCTCCAACGTTGACTCTATTTATATCAATCACTGAGGTGTGGGACACATTTGCTGGGGGTGTAAACCCTTAAGGCCGACCTGCACATATTTTGAAAGTATTAAAAATAAATTAAAAATAAATGTTATGCTCATCGGATCAAGATGATCTTTAGATCAATCTTGCACCTCTTCGAAAGAGGAACCCAATAAAAATATTGGTGTCTTCATCTGGGCATCACAACATGGAGTTTGGACCTAGTTGTCCAATTTGAACACTCACTCTCAACTAGGGAGAACTCCATCCACCTGTGCAATCAAACATCGTGCGTCATCCCGCCGTAACTTGCTTTGTTGGCCTCCTTATTTCAAAACAAAAGTGGGTCAGTCACAAAGACATCATTCCCGGCTGACAGATTCAGCCCAGAGGTCCGAAACCTCAAAGAGTCTCATACCAACCCGGAGTCGGTTTATCTGACCCGAAGTCAGTAGGAGGTCTAAAACCTCACTTCGATTCAAGAGAGTCATATATACTAACCCGAAGTTAGCCTCACTGACCTGAAGTCAGTTGGAGGTTTGAAACCTCACATGGACTCAAAGAGTCACATACCAACGCGAAGTTGGTTTATCTGACCCGAAGTCAATAGGAGGTCTGAAACCTCACATGGACTCAAAGAGACGCATACCAACTCAAAGTTGGTTTCTCTGACCCAAAGTCAGTAGGAGGTCCGAAACCTCACTAGACTTGATCCCAGATCAAGAGGTTGGACACGTGTCATCCTAGATAGAGAGTACGGCAATCTCTGATGTATCCATCAGTCTTTGCTACTAGTCTCTAGCTTTTCCCACCTCATTGGCCAAATGAGAGGTACTTCCCATGAGTCCAGAACTCAAATGGGTAGGATGCATACGAGGCATAGATCATGAGAGGCGAACCAACTCAATCATCATAACGATGGGGCCCAAGCACACCAACAAGGTTCGGCAAGCCTAGCCCTGTGGTTGCTTATAGCTCCGAGAAGCTATCCCCAAAGCCCCCCATAGCTCCCAAAGCTCATCATCCAACAGGACCCTCAGAACAAGGTCGTTCCATGATACCAAGATTATCACAGAAGGTTAGGAACATGACCTTCCCCAAAGGCATTGTGAGAATATCCGCGACCTACTCATCAGTTCCTATATGATCGAGCATTACGGCGCCTCGTTGTACCATATCCCGGATAAAGTGGTGCCAGCCATCAACATGCTTGGATCGTTCGTGAAACACAGGATTCTATGACAAACGAATCCCCCTCTAGTTATCACAAAGGATAACGGTGGCATCTAGCACATGCTCGAACAGCTCACTGAAGAGCTTTCGCAACCAAGTGACTTCACAACAGGCCATACATGTTACAATGTATTCGGCCTCAGCGGTGCTCAAGGCTACCGACTTTAGTTTCCTGCCCGAAGCATATCTACGTGTGAATTAGCATCCAGATGTGCTCTTGCGATCCACCACACTGCCAGCCCAATCGACATCAGTATATCCATAGAGTGTCATACTCCCGGCAGTGTATCTCAGCCCATGGTCTATCGTGCCTCAAAGATATCTCAAGAGTTTCTTGGCACCAACCCAGTGAATGTTATGATCAACCATGTGTTGATTCAAAGTGTTCACTGCACAACATACGTCCGAACGGGTATTCACTAAGAACATCAGGGCCCCTACGAGTTGAAGATACTCAGTAGGATTTGTTAGCACGGGCCCAACAGTGCTGCCACTCAACTTCTTAAAGTTGAGCTCCATTGGTGTCGCCACGAACTTACAGTCCATCATACTAAATTTTTCCAAAATCTTCACAATGTATTTTCCTTGAGAAAGGAAAATCTCGCCAAGTCTTTGCCAGACCTCCAGGCCTAGGAAGTAGTGCATCAGTCCTAGGTCCTTCATCCCGAACACAACAGCGAGCTCCCTCTTGCACTGATGAATGAGAGGGACAGCACCTGTCAGGAAGAGGTTGTCCACATACAGCACCCGAATGAGAGGCTTCTCTCTATCAACCTTGAAGTAAAGGTTTGGATTAGCATTACTACGAGTGAAGCCTAGCTTCATCAAGTAGCTATCTATACTCTCGTACCAAGCTCTGGGTGCTTGCTTCAACCCATAGAGGGCTTTCTTCAACCTGCAAACATGGGTGTCCTAATCCTGGACTTCGAACCCCAGACGTTTCTCCACATACACCTCTTCCTTTATCGCACCATGCAAAAATGTGGTCTTCACATCCATCTGATGGAGACTCCATCCATGCGTAGCAGCAAGGGCTATGATAGATCGGATGGTGGTATATAGGGCCACAGGTGTAAATATATCATCATAGTCTATGCCTTCCTTTTGAGAGAAGCCATGAGCAATGAATCTTGCCTTGAACTTTTCAGCACTTCCATCAGATCCATGCTTGATCTTGTAGAACCATTTCGAGGTGACAACTGCTTTGTCCTCCGGTCTTGGAACCACATCCCAGACATCATTCTTCATTATGGACTCATACTCTTCGTGCATAGCATCCTTCCAGACTTGATGCTTTACGGCTTCCTCAAAAGATCCAGGCTCAGATTGTACAGTAGTACTCATGGCTGCTAGATACCCTTGGTATCTACTTAGCTTCTTGCTTTCATGAATGTCCCCCTTTGGGGCCATATGTCCCTCGACAGCTTCGAGAGTGTTCCTGAGCCATGATGGTCTCTTCCCTATTGAAGGAGGTGGATCAATCGGGTCCATTGGTCCTTCAACATCGGGCATCGTCTCATCATTCGGTTCTTCTTAATTTCCAAGCCTTGCTTCATGATCTTCCTTAGATCTCGGAAGATTGACTACTTTCCTCACGGAAGCATTTTTGTCAAAGGTAACATCGTGGCATATCTCCACTTCCCTTTGACTAGGCACATATACTTTATAGGCCTTCGAATTTTCCTTGTAGCCCACAGACATTGTGGTCTCCCTCTTGATGCTAGCTCCTTTGCAAAAGTACTTGTACTCGTTCCTCTCATATAATAAGAACATCCTCACGGGCAGCATACTAGACAGACCAGAATGTACTAATTGCAAGACATCAGATGTCTTTGTGACACTTGAGGGGAAAGGTCCCCTTGTATGCTTTCCTTTGGCACAACCCTGACATACACCTTCATGATTATTTGAGAACTCAGGCATCCCCGTCACCACCTTCCTTGCTTCGGGAAGGGCCTTGTAGTGAAGTTGTTCAAACCTCCGGTGCCATAGTTCAGTCTGTCGGATAATATCACATGTCATCGCTCCTAGTGGACTTCCTCCAACCTGGTAGAGTATACCAACTCTAAACCCAATCGTGATAGCTTCCTTGAAACTCTTCTTCCACATGTGCACCTTTCATCAATGAATGCCACATTGAAACCTTTGTCTTCCATGGCCGAAATAGACACAAGGTTCTTCTTCAAATTAGGTACATAGAGTACATCTTGCAGGCAGAGGACTCGACCTTGAGACAAGTGGAGGGTCATAGTCCCTATCCCTTTCACGGGATATGTGGCATTATCTCCAAGGATAATTTGTAGATTAGTATCCTTCTCAACCATATCAGTAAGTGCTTCCTTGAACCCAATGATGTGCCTTGAGGCACCACTGTCTATCAACTAGACATCGATAATGTCGGGTGGAGATGCAGCAGAGAGGGCAGATACAAGAATGCATTCATTTCTTTTATCATCAAAGACATTTTATTCCTCATAACTTGGAATTTCTTGACCTTTTGAAGGGTTGCCCATTTCCGCCAGAGGGAGCCTTCCTTTTCTTGACCTTCTTGAAAGGGCATTCTCTAGCATAGTGACCTAGCTCAAAGATCTAGGCAACCAGACTCTTATGAATTGAGTCTCTGATCATCAGCTTTGCTTTGATTTCCCCCTTCTTGTACTTTGATTTGGCAGCAGCAGTTGCAGTGGATGGAGGCTCTTGGATTTTACCCTACACATAGTCCATGACATCTTGGTCTTCCAAATTAAGATCCAATGTCATCTTCCAAGCATGGAAGTCATCCTTCCCAGTCAAATTTTCATTAGCCTTAAAGCCATTGTAGTTTGAGGAACCCATCCTCTTCTTCGGTGATTGCTACAAACTAGGGCCTTGTCTTCACCTCAACTCTGATACCATGTAAAATTTTGAAGATGTTCTATGCTTGATGCAACTTTACTTTTATCCCCAATGTCAGTGACCAATCACATAAACAAGAAAGTAAAGCGCTGATAGAACATACCAGTAGATCGACAGAAGACAAGCCAGAAAAATATAAGTGTGTTGGTACGTTACGGCGGTCAACAGGATGCTTCAACCAGCAAAGTCTCAATACGATCAGCCAACCAAAAGTGTCACACACACAGCCCTTAAAGACAGCTCATCAAAAATCAACATAATTCAACAAAAGAATCCCATATCCAGATTTTCGGCATCATCTATATTTACGTCATCCATTTCCGGCATCATTTAGATTTACGACATCCAAATTTACGGCATCATCCATATTTACGGCATCCAGATTTACAGCATCATCCATATTTACGGCATCCATTTCTAGATCATGAGGATGTGTGTGATGAGATGATTGAAATGTCCTCCAACATTGACTCTATTTATATCAATCACTAAGGTGGGACACATTTGCTGGGGATGTAAAACCTTAAGGCCGACCTGCACATATTTTGAAAGTATTAAAAATAAATTCAAAATAAATGTTCTGCTCATCGGATCAAGATGATCTTTAGATCGATCTTGCACCTCTTCGAAAGAGGAACCCAATAAAAATATTGGTGTCTTCATCTGAGCATCACAACATGGATTTTGAACCTAGTTGTCCAATTTTAACAAACCAGCATTGACTGAGCACTTTGAGTCACCTTTGACTGCGATTTTTGTGGGTAAACTTCATTTTTGGCAGGTCGTACAATTTGGCATAGGAACTGACAATTTCTAAGCACTTTGACCACAGAGCTGGCTGTAGAGTTGACCGTAGACCTGACCACAAAGTTGACCAAGTTTGACCGCAATTTTCAGGATTGTTTTGGGCTAACTTTGACCACCTAATCAGGTCGAATTTGAGTGGGTTTGACCGAGCTCCAAGAGGATTGTTTGTTGTTGCGATGACCATCGTTGACTTCCTCGTTAGGGTTAATTTGACTGTTGTTGACTGAGAGCAGTATTGCAGATTTTACAGGGTTGTTTTGGACAGTGATTTGGCAAGTCAATTTTGACTTTGACTTTGTCTTATTGTACTCTCTCTCTCTTTTGAACATTTGATATAATAATAAGAATATTTGATCAAAGGGTTTTCCCCACATTGGGGTTTTTCCCTGGTATTTGCCACATCTGGTGTCCTCTTATCTTGGCTTGTCTTCTGCATTTTATTTTATGTTCTATGTATAGTTATTATCAATGTGATTGATGATTAATGTGATTGCTATTGGAAATCTAAATTGTCATCAGGCTAAAGAAACATTGAAGTAATTGTGCTAAGCATAGAACATACCATTGTTAACTAAAATTAACATAGTATCAGAGCCCAGGTGAAGACAAAGCCCAAGTAAGAGAGAGAAAAGAAATCACTAAGGGAAATTTGTTAGACAAGATCATTGGACTAGCCTCAATGGCTACTACATCTTACTTCAAATCTGAGGATAACCTCAAGGACAAATCTGACTATCATGCATGGAAGATGACTTTGGACTTGACTTTGGAAGAGCATGATGCAATGGACTACGTGCAAGGAAAAGTGGTGGAGCCTCCTTCAAATGCACCAGTTGCTACAAAGACAAAGTATAAGAAAGGTGAGGTCAAAGCTAAGAGAATTATCATAGACTCCATTCAAAAGCATTTGGTTGCCTATATTTCTGATTTGGGAACCTTTAAGAAGATGTCTGATAAGTTGATTGGGATGTTCAAAGTAAACAATGCAAATCAAATCCTCTTTCTCAAGAACAAGTTAAGGGACATCAAGATGGACAAAGGGGAGTCTATCCAATCCTACTTCATAAGAATAACACAAATCAAGAATGATATAATATATATTGGAGAAGTTATTACTGACAGGGAGCTCATTCTCATTGCACTTGGAGGCCTTTCAAGAGCATGGGATGTGTTTAACACCACCATTCTCAACAATGACAAAATTCCTAGTTTTGATGAAATGTTGGCTAGATGCACTCAAGAGGAGACAAGGATGATGGAGAGAGACAAGCCCTCAAATGGAAATGAACCTATTGCTTTCTCTGCTCATGCAAAGAAGAAAAATAATGTTCGTCTAAGAAAACAGGGTCCAAGGTTCAAGTAAGGAGTCAAAGAAGGAAGGAAAGGGAGGTGCTACAATTGTAATAGGTTCGGTCACTATGCTAGAGAATGTCCTCACAAGAAGGATTCTCCAAGGAATGATGACAACAACAACAACAATTACTAAGGAAATGGAAATCGAAGAAACAACATGTTCAACAATAAAGGAAAGAGGAATGCTCCCACTGCTCGATATGGAAATTGTCAACCTCCCAAAAGGACAAGAAATTGTAGAAAAACAAAAGGAGTTTTATCTTATTTCCGCTCTATCTACTGCCTCTCCTCTGGATACTTTGGATTATTGGTTGATTGATAGTGGAGCCTCAAGACACTTCACTGGGTACAAAGAGGCCCTCTCAAATTTGATTGAAAAGAAGACTAATTTGGAGATCATACTTGGAGATAATGCCACCTACCCCATGAAAGGGATAGGCATTGTCACTCTTCATTTGAATCAAGGTCAAACCATTCATCTACAAGAAGTGTTGTATGTATCCAATTTGAATAACAACCTGGTGTCTATTTCAGCGATGGAAGATAAAGACTTCAAGGTAGCATTCATTGATGGAAAGGTACATATTCGGCAAAGAAACCCTAAAGATGCATTCACACTTGGATTTAGGGTTGATGGTATTTATCAAGTTGGAGAAAGTCCTTTGGGAGCCTTGACTTGCAATACTTCTCTTCAATCTGAATTATGGCACCGAAGATTTTCCCACCTTCATTACAAAGCCTTACCTGGGGTAAGGAAGATGGTCATAGGTATACTTGAGTTCAATGTGAATCATGGAGTTTGTCAGGGTTGTGCAACTAGGAAACTTACAAGGGGACCATTCCATTCTAGTGAAAGCCAAACTACAGATATACTTCAATTGGTCCATTCTGACCTATCTGGTATGTTTCCCGTAGCATCATTGGGAGGATACTTATACAATGCAATCTTTGTGGATGACTTCTCACGCAAAACATGGATCTATTTCTAGAAGAAGAAAGATGAAGTGATCAAATGGTTATGTTCTTTCAAAGCCTTGGTGGAAAATCAAACAGGGAAGAAAATCAAAATATTGAGGACTGACCCTGGAACCAAATATGTATCAAATGAATTCAATGACTTTTGTAGAGAGGTTGGCATTAAGAGGGAGACAATCATTCCATACACTCCTGAGCAAAATGGAGTTGTTGAAAGGAAGAATCAAATAATCATGGAAACACTCGTGCCATGCTCCATGATCAAGGCCTACCGAAGTTCTTGTGGGGAGAAGTTGCCAACAATATCGTGTATATTCATGTGCCTAAAGAGAAAAGAAACAAGTTGGAAGCATCTAGGAAGAAAAGTACATTTGTGAGCTATAGTGAAAATTCAAAGGCATATAGAATCTATGTGTATGGTCAAAGAGAAGTGGAAAAAAGCGATGATGTCACTTTTGATGAAGATATTGCCCTTGGGAAAGCCAGAGATCTCCCTATCCCAAGGAAGGACAATGATGATGTTGCATGAAAGTAGGATGAACCTCCAACAGATGAGCCGATGCTCGATGTTGAAGGCCCGATGGATCCCACTGATCCACCTCCCGGTGATCCCTCTATCTCAAGGAAAAGACCTTTGTGGCTGAAAGATACTCTCGAAGATGTTGAAAGACATATTGCTCCAAGAGGGACATTCCGTGAAAGTATGAAGTCGAACAGGTATCAAGGGTGCTTAGCTGCTATGAGTACTATTGTTCAATCTAAGCCATGTGCGTTCGAAGAAGCAGTAAAACACCAAGTCTGGAAGGATGTGATGAATGAGGAATGTGAATCTATCATGGAAAATGATGTCTGGGATGTGGTGCCTAGACCAAAGGACAAGTCCATAGTCACCCCAAAATGGATATACAAAATTAAACATGGAACTGATGGGAGTGCTGAAAAATATAAGGCCGAGTTCATTGCTCGAGGCTTCTCTCAAAAGGAAGGAGAGGACTATGGCAAGATATTTGCACTTGTTTCCCGATATACCACTATCCAATCTATTATTGCTCTAGCTACTACTCAAGGATGCAGCGTACATCAAATGGACGTTAACACTGTTTTCTTACATGGGTCGCTCAAGGAGGAAGTATACTTGGAACAACCTCAGGGGTTCGAAGTACAAGATCGAAGGACACATGTATGCAAGTTGAAGAAAGCTCTCTATGGGTTGAAGCAAGTCCCTAGGGCTTGGTATGAGAGGATTAATAGCTATCTTATTATGTTGGGATTCACAAGGAGCATTGATAATCCTAACCTATACTTCAAGGTTGAAAAGGACATGTCTTTCAGCTTGGTCCTTTATATAGATGATCTCTTTTTGACAAGTTCAGACCCTCTCATTTATCAATGCAAGAGGGATTTGGCTTCTGAGTTCGAGATGAAGGACCTAGGACTAATGCACTACTTCCTAGGCCTGGATGTCTGGCAAAAGCCAGGTGACATTTTCCTTTCTCAAGGAAAATACATTACGAAGTTGCTCGAGAGATGTGGGATGGTAGATTGCCAATCTGTGTCTACTCTGACGGAACTCAACTTCAAGAAGTTATGTGGAAATGTTGTTGGGCTCGAATTGGCAAACCCTTCTAAATATAGACAACTTGTAGGCAGGTTGATTTTCTTAGTAAACTCTCGTCCTGACATAAGCTTCGTTGTGAACAAGTCAAGTCCATTTATGGTCGAGCCTCATCACAGTCATTGGAAAGTTGCTAAGAATCTCCTGAGATATCTCTATGGCACAATCAACTATGGACTAAGATACACTGTCGGGAATCTAAGACTGCATGGATATCCTGGATGCTGACTAGGTTGGTAGTGTGGTGTATCATTAGAGCACATCAAGATGTTGCTTCTCATTGGGGTTTGCTTCGATTTCATGGATGAGCACTGTTATCGCATAGAATGTCTAGACACCACGACAACGGTTCAGATTGGGGGTAGTCACCCTGATCCCCAATCTCTCTATTTAAGTTGTCTCCTTGCAAACTAAAGGGGGACAAACCCTAATGAAATGGAAGAAAGAGAACTGGTTGGAAACCAACCAATTCAAGAGACACAGTCAAACGACCAAGTACTTGTTAAGACTTAACAAGATTTTATAGATTCAATAAGATTAAAAGTTTAAGACCAGTGCCTTGTGGAGTCAAATTACCCGTTACGAAATTAAGATCAAGTAGTTGATAGATAACTGCTGCTAAAAAGGACAACTATCCTGTTATGAAAATACCAATCCACCATGACAATATTCAACTCTTCAATTACATGCTCAATTTATCAAACTGGAAAATAAGCCCTTTTCAATAATGTGATTTAACATATGATTAAACAATAAAGAGCAATGCTTATTTGTTTTATGTGTTAATGTTTTGTTTTATTTGTGCGTAGGTTTGCAGGGGAACAAAAGCGTCGAGCAGCAAAGGTGGAAAGGACAGCAAAGGTAAGCAGCGAAGATGGCAGCCTCATGAACAAGTCAAGTCCATTTATGGTCGAGCCTCATCACAGTCATTGGAAAGTTGCTAAGAATCTCCTGAGATATCTCTATGGCACAATCAACTATGGACTAAGATACACTGTCGGGAATCTAAGACTGCATGGATATCCTGGATGCTGACTAGGTTGGTAGTGTGGTGTATCATTAGAGCACATCAAGATGTTGCTTCTCATTGGGGTTTGCTTCGATTTCATGGATGAGCACTGTTATCGCATAGAATGTCTAGGCACCACGACAACGGTTCAGATTGGGGGTAGTCACCCTGATCCCCAATCTCTCTATTTAAGTTGTCTCCTTGCAAACTAAAGGGGGACAAACCCTAATGAAATGGAAGAAAGAGAACTGGTTGGAAACCAACCAATTCAAGAGACACAGTCAAACGACCAAGTACTTGTTAAGACTTAACAAGATTTTATAGATTCAATAAGATTAAAAGTTTAAGACCAGTGCCTTGTGGAGTCAAATTACCCGTTACGAAATTATGATCAAGTAGTTGATAGATAACTGCTGCTAAAAAGGACAACTATCCTGTTATGAAAATACCAATCCACCATGACAATATTCAACTCTTCAATTACATGCTCAATTTATCAAACTGGAAAATAAGCCCTTTTCAATAATGTGATTTAACATATGATTAAACAATAAAGAGCAATGCTTATTTGTTTTATGTGTTAATGTTTTGTTTTATTTGTGCGTAGGTTTGCAGGGGAACAAACGCGTCGAGCAGCAAAGGTGGAAAGGATAGCAAAGGTAAGCAGCGAAGATGGCAGCCGCAGGGAAAAGATGGACGCGAGGGTAAGAAGACTGCAAACAGATCAGCGTAAGGGAGAATGAAGCACGTAGATGAGTGAAGATATGACAGCGGATTGAGGAGAGGGAAAATAAATTTACGCAAAGGAGAAAAGGAAGAAGAAGTTGGCAGCGAAAATGAAAGGGAAATGGAGTGCAATGAGGTAGGCTAGATGGGCAAGCGGGAGCAGAGAACGATGGATCAGCGTGAAGGCAAAAAACTGGCAGCGAATAGGAAAAAACGGGGTTGCGTACGGGCAAGTGAACACAGGGATACAAGGGCCACGTACAGGAAATTGGACTGCGTGAAAAATGAGGAGTGTGGTTGAAGGAGAAGGCAGTGGTTTCAAGCACGCAGTGTGAAGAAAGAGTTGAGCAACCAGCAAACCAAAACAAAAATTTGCAGGCATGCTGGTGCATAAGATTTCAAATTCTTTCCTTTCACCCAGCAGAACTAAAATCGATTTAAAATAAATACACCTGCAATTATTTGATTCTTTAAATGAATACTACCTAGATCTGAAATTCAAAACAATCTTGACGCCAGATCTTACCCTCCAGGGCCTAGATCTGGCTCAAATCTAAAAAAAACTGAAAATCTCCCTGTAAAACCTGCACAAGATCAGAAAAACAAGGAACCCAAACCCAAAAATATGCACAGAAAATAAACCCTTAAACCCTGGTGAATATTTGCAAAATTTACAATGCTATTTTACAGATGTTAGATCAAAGCCCTCCATGGCCAAATTTAACTTTAAACTCGATAAAAGATTAAGATAAGTTTTTATTTTAGGCACAAGCCCTAGAAAAACCCTGCAAAAATTGAATTTAAGGTAAGCCCAGGGAATTAAATCCGAAGGGCTCTTCAGATCTTATCTCCTTGGGAGTCAGTTGGTCCAACCAAGGACTTCCCCAAACACCCAATTCTAAATCCAAAAATATTTTTGCACACTCAAAGTTAAACTGCTAAATCAATAGAGAAATAAGATGATAAATTTTTCAAGAGTCAGAGATACTTGCTAACTCAATCCAATTAGTATTCTTACCCTAAATCCAGTAACCTACGCAAGATACATGTGCAATAGATTACTCTACAAGAGCTATTAATCAACAATTCATTGAAATAATCACCAACAGAATATAAAAAACAAGTTTACCATAAAATGCTGAAAAGGAACACCACCATCAAAATAAAACCGCAAAGACTTTGTTTTGTATTATTCCAGAAAATATTACAAGAGAGCTTCAAAAGCAAGTACACAATCCAGAGACTGGATGATTGAAAGACTGACAAAGACCTCTAATTTATAAGATAAAATCTCCAACGGTTAGTTCGGTTGATCCAAGTCAAAGTAATCTCGACCATTAAAAAAGATTTAATCATTCTTTAATCTCATCTGTTGAAATTATAAGTTTCTGAGGAAATTCGAATTCATCATTTAATTCATTTTTAATTAACTCAAAATTAATCTTTTTGAGTTAATTACCTCAAAAATTTGACTTTGACTTAACCACCAAGGCCCAAAGGTCCAAACTTCCTCGAAATTCTCAATATTCCCTTGGCTTGAGACCTTTAAAATTTTATTTTTTAAGGACCTACGAATTTTGTCTTTGAAGAATTTTAAATCACCTAGGACTTAAAATTAATTAAATTTATGGCTTAGGATTTTTAATTTAATTTGGCCAAAAAATTTAATTAATTGACTGAGAGGGGATTTAGTTATTTTTCCAACCCTCTTTACATAAGATAAATACATTTTGACACATGAAGGAGGAAAACCCATTCGAAATAGACCCTCAAATAGCTACCCAATTCTGCGACTCAAAACATGATCTAGTAGACCAAGTAGTTTGTAATAAAATAATCTAGCCAATTAGCTAGGATTATTCCCAAACTACTTTTACAAAGACTCGATAGAAAACACTAGGACTCACTTAGTATCTTGACGACAAAATCCACCCTAGATTTGGGGTGAGGCATAAGGAAAAAACTCTGCCGATCACTTGTGTCGAGTAACACAAATGAATCAGTGAGACAAAAAACCTCCTTAGATAGAAATCGTCACCAAAATACTAGGCTTACCTAGGCTGTTACATACATGATGGTCTTACTTAGAACATTTACATCATAAACATGCAGAATGGGTTTACATCGTTTATAAAATTGTCGACTGATGATGGAATCTGAAGGGCATGAACACTTCGAACATGATGAATCCCATTGGCAAAAATGGGGGTGTACTGCTATGGGTTCGTTGACACAGAGTGGTCAACATCAGGCTCTACTTGGGGCACGTTGCTTCATCAGAGGAATGTGAGAATCTAGAATCTGTATCCAAGCAACACACAAAATTACATAAATAGCGTCCATCCAAATATCATCATCTAACATTAAGCACATGAAAAATAGAAGCTCTTCTATCATTTATTATTCTACTTAACATGAAAAGTAAATCTACTCTAACTACAAAATGAAATGTTGAAATAACAAAGTGTAAGATTAGACATACAATACAAAGGATGCCCTGTGGCATTAGATGTGTTCAATATAGTGCATACTAAGCATTTGTCTACTTTCAAGCAAGTCTGTAGGTTGCTTTTCAGATGTGCCATGCCCAATTCTGCATATTGTAGGACTTTGTCTTATCTGAATGTTAAGCTTCTCTCGGCCATCAGACGCATCTAGCCACTTACTCATTTTCTGCGCTTTTCTCTTCTTCTTAGTGGGTTGTGATGTCAATAATGAGACCATTGTAGATTTATTGTCCTTATCTTGAAGATGTTTGTACAAAATATCTGATGAACCTAGAGTGTGACCAATCTTATTCTAAATATACACTGTCAATGGTGACACATAAGCTTGGTCTTTCTTAACGTCCTTTGTAACCATAGTTAATTTTTCCTTAATGGGAAAAGTGACCTCCCTGTAACGAGATGGGAATTGCTTCAGCAAACTGGGAGGCCTATGATCTGTTGACAATTCTGACATGGGTTGGAAATTCTACATGTGTGATCTTTCCATTTTTTAACCTTTACAACACTAATTCCCTTCGCATGACTCCCTTCAACAAGCACAAAGCAGAAATCGGTTGCTTTAAGCACCGCCAAGGCTGAATACATTGCAGCTAGTATGGCCTGTTATGAAGTTGTTTGGTTGAGGAAGCTCTTTAGTGAGTTATTTGAGCACGTAATAGATACCATCGTGATCTTCTACGACAACCAGAATGGGATTCTCCTTTCATAGAATCTCGCGTTCCACGATTGCTCTAAGTACATTGATATCAGATGCCACTTTATTCGAAATATGGTACAACGAGGAGCAATAAGGCTCCAACACATCAGGACTGATGAAAAAGTTGCAGACATCCTCACAAAGCCCTTAGGGAAGGTCAAATTCTTAGCCCTCTAGGAGAGACTAAGAGTCGTGGAAAGTGTGAAATTTTCAATCTGAAAACTATACAGTTGCAATGATAGATTTATTCCTCCTACTTATTATTTCAATAAGTTATTTTTCAGAAATATTCTGGCATATATCGAAATAAATACTACTGCACATTCACAAATACATATGCAGAGAAATGATTCTTTATCATCCCCATCTTCTCTCTGAAGTAGACAAACTTAGTCTTCCCAAGAGCTTTTGTGAGGATGTTTGCCACCTATTCTCCTGTTGGAGTGTACTGCAACTGACCAGCTCCATGTTGTACACAGTCCCTCATGTCAATATGTTTCGACCGATCATGAAACACAAGATTTTCAGAGAGCTTGATGCAACTTTGATTATCGCGTACGATATTGGTCGCTTATATTTTCTCCTTGAGTAGGTTCACTAACAATTTTCGAAGCCATATGGCCTCACACAAGCTGTTTTGGCTGCCATATGCTCTGCTTCTACTAATCTCAGTGCTACAGACTTCAGTTTCCTGCTGCACCAGGAAGTCATTCCTGATCCTAGACTGAAACAGTACTCACTGGTACTCTTTCGATCTACTGAACTTCTAGCCCAATCTGCGTCGGTGAAACCACTCAACCTGACATCATTGCTACGGGTGTACTTCAATCCAAGCTCGATTGTTCCTTGAAAGTACCTCAGAACATGCTTGGCTGCTGCCCAATGAGCCCTCTTAGGTTTTACCATGAACTGACTGAGGGTATTTACAGCATAATAGATGTCTGGCTTTGTATTTACCAGATACATCAACAATCCTATGAGCTGCCTATATAACGTAGGATAAGACTCATCATCTTCGGACGTGTCGATTTTCTTCCAGTTGGTGATTATTGGAGTTGTCATGGGTCTACAATCCTCCATCTGAAATCTCTTCAAAATCTCTGTAGTGTATCTCCCTTGACCAAGAATGATCTCCCCATTATGCTGCCAAACTTCCAACCCCAGAAAATAGTGCATTCATCCTAGATCCTTCATGTCAAATTCCTCAACCAAATTCTTCTTGCAGTCTATGATGAGCCCAATGATCCTGTCAAAAATAGATCATCTACATACAAAACCAATATCAACAGCTCACTCCCTACTCTTAGATAGTAGAGATTGGGATCTACGTCACTCTTGACGAATCCCATCTTCTGTAGGTAGCTGTCAATTCGACCATACCAGGCTCTAGGTGCTTGCTTTAGTCCATATAAAGCTTTCTTCAATCTGCACACATGAGTCTTCTGATCATGCGTGTCGAAGCCCTCCGGTTGTTCTATATACACCTCTTCCTCTATCACCCTGTTCAAGAATGTCGTCTTGAAGTCCATCTGGTGAATTTCCCATCCCATCTGCGCAGCAAGGGATATCACAAATCTGATAGAGGTGTATCTGGCTATTGGGGCGAAAGTTTCTTCACAGTCAATCCCTTCCTTCTAAGCATACCCATTAGCCACAAACCTGGCTTTAAATTTCTCGATGTTGCCATCTACAACATACTTGATCTTGTAGATCCACCTGAATCCTACAACTGATCTCTCGTGAGGCCTGGGGACCACTTCCCAAACATCATTCGTCATGATGGAACTGTACTCTTCCACCATTGCATCAACCCACACCTGATGCTGAGTTGCTTCCCAAAAACTGGAAGGTTCTTTGACTTGAGCAACCAAGGCTTAATACCTCTCAGACTACTTACATTGTCTCTTCTCATTTCAGGGGATTCCGACAAAGTCCTCTGCATCCTTCAGAATCTGTCAAAGTACCCAGCTCGTTTTTCCACTGGTGGAAGGTGGATTTACCAACTCTCCCTCTTGCAAATCCTCGGGAGACACGTCCCTTGGATCCCTATGCCTTGGAGAGGCAACTGCATTTTCTGCTACTGGTTGTTGGGGTTGAACAAGAGGCACCTCCTCAAACTGCGTAGAAAAAGGCAACTCGTGGGATCTTCTGAAGGCCTTCTCCTCCATGAACTTCACATCCCTCTGCACCACAACTTTCCTGCTCTCAGGAATGTAGATGTGATATGCCTTTGCATTCTCATTGTATCCTACCAAATACCCTTTTTTTGCAGTCATCTCCAGCTTTTTCCTCTTCTCACTAGGCACATGACAGTAACCTGTACTGTCGAAGATCCTAAAGTGACTCACTTTAGGCTTACTGCCAGTGAAGACACTTTCCGGCATGCTCTTTCCCAATGCAGCGTTAGGAGTCATGTTCTGAATGTAGACAGTTGTACTACACGCTTCAGCCCATAGGAATTTGGGCATGTCTTGGTCATACAACAATGCCCTTGTTGCTTCGACAATAGTCCTGTTTTTCCTTTCTGCCACACCATTCTACTCTGAATTGTATGGAATTGTCCACTCTCTTTTGATGCCTTCCCTTGCACATAATCCAGTGAATTCGTTATCTATGTATTCACCATCATTGTCTGATCGCAATACCTTGATCCACTTTCCTGTCAGATTTTCAACCAAAGCCTTAAACTCTTTAAATTGACTGAAGACTTCATCCTTGGTCTTCAAAAAGTAGATCCAAGTTTTCCTGGAATGGTCATCAATGAAGGTGACGAAGTACTCGACACCACTAAGAGCTCTAGTGGAGATCGGTCCACAGATGTATGAGTGTATCAAGTCCAATACACCCTTGGCCCTATTGTTGCTTCTCCGATACGATGATTTGGCATATTTTCCCAATACGCACCCCTTGCAGACATCATCTCGTTTAGTGCTCTGCTCTAGAACACCTATGACAGTCTTCTGGAGAATTCTTAATGCCCCATGATGCAAATGGCCCATTCTTCTATGCCATATCTCATTCAGGTTTGTTTCATTTGCGCTGCCGACCACTGCCATTGGAGACTCAAGCTGCAACTTGTAAAGTTTGTTGCTATTGACCTCGATCTATGCCTTCTTCTTCCAACTAGGGTATTAGAGGTAGACTATATTGCCAATAAAGTAGACGTCATAACCTCGGTTTTGAAGCTGAGACACTAAGAGCAATTTCATCCCCAACCCAGGCACAAATGTAGTACATTAGTGGCTCGGATCCTATTTCCAGCCTTGGTCTGAAAAGCTACGGTACCTCTCCCAACAGGAGTGCATTTTTCTTTATTACCCATGGTTACATCTGCTCTTCTTAGTAGTCGGAAAAACAGACCCATACCCCAGTCATGTGAGCAGAGGCTCCATTGTTAATATACCAGACATCAGAAGAAGCAGTGCTTGATACGCAAGAAAATTCTTCCTCAAGTCTGGATGCCAAAACAGAGACATCATGATCCATCTATTTTGTCATGCTTCTTTCCCTTCCTGGAGAACTGCGTGAACCCTTCTGCGTTGCTGCTGCAACAGTAGACTTTCGTTTTCTAGTCGATTCTCCCTTCCTGTTAGTCATCTCTGGTTCTGATATCATGTGAAATTTTCAATCTGAAAACTATACAGTTGCAGTGATAGATTTATTCCTCCAACTTATTCTTTCAATAAGTTATTTTTCAGAAATCTTCTGGCAAATATCGAAATAAATAATACTGCAACATTCACAAATACATATGCAGAGAAATGAACAGTAAACGACATAAGCACAAGAATCAATCACACCTACACAGTTATTTTTGGAAAATTGCCCCCGGAAAAACCTATTGCGGAAAAATCAATCCAGCAGATGAGGGTTTTATTAATTCTTCAGCAAATGATATCTTTACAACGAAAATGTTGGTAGATAAAATCTGAAACACCTAAGACTGAATTCTTAGCTCTCTCAGACAATTCTCTGACACATTGATCAGCCTCTTCTGGCTCCTGTGCCTATCTACATGTTTCTCTGCGCTGGACTGCATAGTTCTACGTAGGGTTTGCGTGGTTTCTTTGCGCTGCAGCCCAGAGCTTCTTCCAGTGGCCCACTGCTTCCCTCTGTCCCTGACCTCGATCACTTATGACTCCCTCCACCTTCTGCTTCTGCAAACTCTTCGCCCTGCAACTCTCCCACTGAAATTGAATTCTCTTCTTCGAGATCGATCTCCTTCGAGTACCGACTGTATGCCCGGCTTATTTTCCAAATGACCCTCGAGCCTTCTTTTATAATCTTCTCCTTGGAGAACCAACGACCCAGATTAGAATTTTATTCAATGGCTAAGATTAAAACTTGACTTTATCCTTGTTTTCTAGAAGATTCACACTCTAACTTATTAATACCCTTAAATTATTTCATTTCCCTAAGTTTAGACTTAGGGTCTTCATTAGAATAATTAATTATTTTAATAAGTCATGAACCGAGTGGAATTTCCACAAACGGTTTATGGGTTCTTTGGAATGTTGTTGTCCAAGCCTCCCTACAAAGTTAGAGACTTGGAACACTTCCAGATGCTACAAAAATCAACAGAAAGACCCTCCCATGAGGGTCTCGCTTGAGTTCAACATTAAGCTCTGGGAGCTCCTTGGGGCTTGGGGTACTTCTTGAAGCTATGAGCAATCATAGGGTGAGTGGTTCACCTTCCCCTATTGGTGCGCTATGTACAAGGTGAGTGGTTCACCTTCCCCTATGATACCCCATGATAGTTGACATGTGTGTAGGGTGAGTGGTTCACCTTACCCTACAATTGATGACACATATGTGTAGGGCGAGTGGTTCACCTTCCCCTATGATTGACATATGCATTGGATGTGTGGTTCGCCTTCTCCTGTGGCATATGAGCAAGATGAGTGGTTCACCTTCTCCTATTGATGCCCCAACATAAATCTTACCCATGTAGTCCTGGACTCATGGGAAGTACCTCCCATCTGGAAAATGAGTTGGAAAAAGTGGATAAGGATCATAGCACTACAGATGGACGCATCGTGTATTATCGTACTCCCAATGTCTAGGATGCATGGTGTTCAACATCTTAATCATTTAGGATCAAATCTGATTATGGTTCTACCCCTGGACTGACTTTTGTCAGTGGAAAGTGGCAAGATCTTGTGACTCACTCTCGATCAATTCTTCTTCAATATTACATCATTGTTCAGCAGAGTTGAGACAAGATTCAGAGATGGTTCATGACAGTAGGATGGCATGATGACTAATGGATTGGCAGGTGGGATTCTCCCTAGTTGAGAGGGAGTGTTAAAATTGGCAACTAGGGCCAAATTCCACCTTGGGACAGCTCATTTGTTGGAGATGATGATTGCAATAAATTCCTTTTTTTGAGAGAACCAAAATTGATATAAAAATCATCCAATTTGGACAAGCAAAAGTGTGTTTTTGAATTTATGCCCACACGTGTGAATTGTTCAGGTCGGCCACATCATCATGTAGGCTCATGAAGCCCAATGGACATGACTCTTCACCCTCATCGACTTGTATAAATACAAGTGCCCTCGCACCTCATTTCGCATCATCATCACACACATTTCTTCTCTCTCCTTCTCCCATTGGTTTGTACAACTATTGGGCAGATCTTCTCTCTCTCATGCAATGTTTTAAAAAACGAGAATGGAGTGAGCCTAGGGCCGAGGGTGACGACTCGGTAATGACTACGAATCGGTGTTAGCTCGGTGCGACTCGGTTTCAATGACTCGGTTTTTGTAATTAATATTTAAATATTAATATTGCAAAAACATAAATTTAAAGATTTTTATTCATGTTTAGGCTTACAAAGCATTACAATATAGACAAAAGACAACATATGATCAAAGTAGGCTCATGAATATATCCATTATATCAAAATTGCACCCGATTACTGCTTTGTCCAAGGACCAATACATGATGATGATATAGAGATCAAAACAAAAAACATAGCCCCAAGAGGCTCTAAATGGCCTCTACAGCAAAACATGAATAGTCATAGTAAACTCTTGCTAGTCCGTACGTGCACCGACCGAGCCCAATGTCCTCTTTCTCAGGCTACGAACCGGAGGAAGACGCTCGCTCGCCTCCTCCTGCGAATCAACATGCAACAATATCCCCCGAAGGGAAATAACCGATAATAAACGATGCTAATACGGATATAAAGTAAGGAACCGGATCCTTTGAATCATGACATGTAACACAAAGTACGAGCCATTTGTTAACCGAAGGGGGTACATAAGAGGGTACAATAAGTGGGAAGTAAGTGCCTGTCCTTGCCCTGAGCAAGTGGAGACCCTCTCCAACGAGAAAAAGTGGGCGCAACAGAGACGGCGTCTGGGCCCTTTCTTATAGCTGAGGACAAGCTAGCGCGCGCCGAAGGCTGAAACCCTCTCGTCGACATCTGCGATGACGAGCGCGGCTGGAGCCAGCACCAAGCCCTCGCTCTCCCGGACGAAGGATGGGCGCCGGGATCACGGAAAACGGCCTTCGCCTCCTCCCTGATGTGCTCCTCGGGGATGCGTCAGTGGATGCGAAGCCTCTGTCTGCTTCCGTCCTCCCTTTCACGATCGTCCTCCAAAACCCAATCGCGCCAAACCTCGAGATCTGTGCTAGATGCGAGACTGTCTCCTCGGATCTCTGACCTCTGGGGCTGAATGCGGTGTTTCCTTGAGATGCGGACTGGATACATCGGTAACTCCTCGGATACATCACTCCTCAAGGTACGGATGCGCGAGCCTCGGATACGCAATATACAAGGCTAGATACGCAACATACGGGACTAGATACGCAAGATCTATCCTTCACAAAGCTAGATACGACAAGAAACCTTCGAGATGCGCAACCCTGCCTCCAAGAATGGACGGCGTCCTCACTGCGGGCTTGATGGGCGTCATCGCCCCTCGAAAAGCATTTCCTGCGCGATGCGGAAGCTGCCGTCCTCCGCCCGGAAGGCGTCCTTCCTCTCTGCAAGGGCTTGGGCGTCCTCTCTTCGGATAAACGAGCGTCCTTCTCCCTCAAAGATTCGGCGTCCTCCCCTTCTCTTGCTGCGCGCGGCCACCAAGAAGGCCCTCCTCTCGAGGATGTGCTTCGAAGTACGCGCACGCTGCGAAAAAACCTTGCTAGGCCGAGCACTAAAGTCCCGAAAGCTAAAGGTGGGCTCGGAAAAACCTTGCCGAAGCGAGGCACTGCGAAGTCCCAAGGCTAAGGGTGAGATCTCGCGGCCGGAGACACTAGTACACTAGCGATCTTTCGCAGAGGCAAACTAAACAACGAGCGTGCGCAAGCGGTTCGAGAGTCATGTCAGCTAAGAATATCAAATCATGGATGATCAAATGAGGTGGAAACCTCTCCTTTCTGTACAATCTCCCTCCAAACTCACTCACCACAGATGTAACGCGGTTTACCTTGGGTTAACTTTGTGTCTCCTCCATCACCCGTGGACACAAGGCCCCCTCTCTAAGTTACACGTCAAGCTATAGGAAAAAAGAACACTTTATTATAAAGTAGGTGGCTAAAGTAGGGTGACCCTCTTATTTCTCGCCATCTATTATTCCTATCTAAAGCGACAAAATAACACAAAATACGATATTCCAATTAAGCAAGCTAATTGGGGAATATTAACATCCTCAGCTTCTTAGAACTATACCCTTGCCCGCCTGCAACGAGAATCGGATAAACGAGTTATGCGTCTCGCGTCGTGGGCGGCTAGAGAAGTGCTGCCACACCAAGCTGGATAGCTTGGGGCCCAGGTCTTGCTACTGGTGGATCTCGGTGAGCATAGTATCCTCCATCAGCCTGATAAAGTCAATCCCCCCCCATCTATGTCAAACTGCGGTGAGACAGGGCTCACCCAATCGGTGTTGGATCAATGTCCTCCAACACAATGGGATGCGAATCGGTCTTTTGTTCGGCAATTGATTTAATCTTAGTCGGAGGTTGTACTAGACAAACACTAGATCATTTAAGTTGTTTTTGCTCCAAACGGTTTCTCCTTGTGTGTGAATCACTCAAGAACAGACTAATTCACGCTCACACCCAGAAACAACGCAAGTTTCAGCTCAAAGTACGGATTGCAAACCTGCGGTCGGGACGATCGCTGCAAATACCACTCCCACCATTGTCTTGCAAAAAATGAGTTTCGATTAGCTCAACAATTTATATCCAACTTTGAAATTGAAATTATAATTTTATAAACAATTATACAAAATAATAAATTATAAAATATAAATTTGAAAATTGAAATTCTTTATTTACTGACTCATACGAGTTCCCTTGCAATCCTTGCAAGGTTCTTGTAAAGGTACCGATGTGGGCCGAACATAGTGATCTTGTGTATCTTCAGCTGCTCACTCTTGTAGGATCATGCGATCAATGCGGTCAATCAATCCATCTCTAACCTCCCAGTCAAGCTCATGACTACGAGCTTTATAATGATACTGCCAGGTTCGAAGAAAATACCCGGTGCATGTATCGGGCGATGGGGGTTGATTGTTCCATCTATGATCGATGATTTCCCAAATGGGCCCATACTTAGCCACTGCGTACGCCACGTACACACCCTTGTACGCTCCTTTGCGGTCATAGCCTCATAAATGAAGCCCATAGCCAAGTACTTTCCCATCCACCAAAGCGCCTTTGTATAACAATGGCTCAACAAGTTTCTAATCTATAACGCCTTTTTCCAAAAATATTTCTTCAACGACTTTCCTTTTCACATCTTTGACATCATTTGCAGGACCACTAACTTTCATTCCATTCATCACTAGAAAACATATTTTGCAAGTTTCTATGTTGGGCAAACATAGATTGCAATGTCAAAAAAATGTGTTGCAAATCTAGTGATGGTGGGCTAATAAGTTCCTTGCCCTGTGTGTTCCTCATCGGACTCGGAAGTCCATGAGTGATTGTAAATATATTTTGTGATGCATTTGGCATGCTCTACGATGTTCTTGATCCGGTCTATTTTGCCATGCCTCAAGCATGAGGTCTATGCAATGTACGACACATGGGGTCAAGGTAATTTGGGTGTTTTTCCTCTAACAATTTACTAGCAAGAACATAGTTAGAGGCATTTATACTGTGATGATTTGAACAACATTTGCCACTCCCACCTCTTCAACAACCTCATCCAAAAACCGTAACAACAAGCTGGCCATCTTTCTGCCCCTACGGATGCGCCGTGATCTTGAAAACATGGTTCACATAGGCAAAAGACAAAAAAAAGTTATGATGGTACGGTTCCTACGGAAATCCCGTTCATCCATCGGCAACGATGGTACATCACATCGTGCCCATGAGTTTTTGAACTCTTTCAAATAATCATCCAATGTTTGAAATCTCTCTTTGCAAAAGATCCTCTTAACTCATGCATAGTAGGGTTTGAAGCCCTTTCCAGTGACATATGGCATCGAAAAATAGGTTCAAAAATATGGTGAGCAGGTAGCATTGAAGATAATAGGCATCATACCACCATCTAGCAATGCTCACAAGCAACATCTCTCAATTCTTTTTCCAATGAGCATCTAAAGTGGGCTGCACGGTTGGAGGACTAGGACCGTATGCGATTGCACTATCGGAGGGAGATGAGGGCACAAAAAAAACTTTTAATAGTACCCTTATTTCTCATTGCCTACCCTTGTCGAGGAAATAGACTCCCTGGGAAGAACATATTGAAAAGGGGTTTTTTGATCACATCGGTGGAAGGGATAGATGAGGAATCCTCTTAATTAAAAGATTCAAAACTTGAGTTGTATGCATCATATGTTGGAATTCCTCTTCCTCCCAATTTCCTTTGTATTTCTTTTTGCCTATTTTTCTTTTGCTCAAACTTGTCAAATTGTTCTTTCAATTGCTTCCTAATTTCCCCAATGTTTGGTCTTCACATGTTGATAATTTAGCCTTTAACACCAGGCCAAATGTAATTCCAGGTCTATAGTACTTCTCCACCCTCCTTAATTTTTTTCTTTTAAAATTGCAAAACATTTGATCCCCAACCATTTCAGCATGTGCCCAGAAGTAGAGTCTTTTGCTCTGGGAGCCCATTTTGAGTGAGTTTTTGACTTGGAAATAAAATGTTTAAATCTGAACATGAAAACACTATTCATTCTGTTCATTTCTTTCACCAAATGGCAAATGCCAAAAAACTATGCAAATGCAAATGGAAAAATGCTAGATTTGCTAAATAAATAAAACAAGCAAAGGCAGATTTAGAAGAGAAAAAAATAAATACCTACAACCTCTAGCTTCCTCTAGCTCAATGCTGCTCCAAAACTTGCCCAATAGCTCCCTCACTACTGCTCCAAAACTTGCCCAAAAGACTCCTCCAAAGCTGCTCCAAAACCAACTCCACAATCTTGGAAAACTCTCCACCAAATGTAATAAATTGAATGAGAAAGATGTGAGGTGATGAGAGGAGTTGGAAGTTGGTTAAATAGCATGGGAGGGGTTAGACAACCTCAAACAAACCTAACGAAAGCGAGAATAAAAATCCGGTTTCAGAGTCCATAAAATACGAGTTTGGGCCCACAGCCGACGGAGACCAGCTCGGCCGGGTTAACTCGGGCCGGGCACAATCGGCCGGTTTGTTACGAAACCGACCGAGCCGGTGCAAAAACCGGCGGCTCGGTAACAAACCGACCAGTGCTTCCGTTCTTCGCTTACTGATGGGACCGGGCGGCCTAATGGCCTAGGTAGGCAGGGCACCGGTCACAGTCGAATCGGCCATTTTTTAAAACATAGCTCTCATGTGTGCCAGAAGGACAAATTTTCTGGGCAAATTGCAGGGCCGAATTTCAGGACTGTTGCAGGAGTTATCATGTAGGCACATGAAGCCCAATGGACATGACTCTTCACCCTCATCGACTTGTATAAATACAAGTGCCCTCGCACCTCATTTGGCATCATCATCACACACATTTCTTCCCTCTCGTTCTCCCATTGGTTTGTACAACTATTGGGCAGATCTTCTCTCTCTCTCACGTGTGCCAGAAGGACAAATTTTCTGGGCAAATTTTTGAGGGCCGAATTTCAGGACTGTTGCAGGAGTTTGACCAGTGTTGACTGAGCACTTTGACTCAACCTTTGACTGTGATTTTTGTGGGGATATTTCATTTTTGGCAGGCCGTACAATTTGGCACAGGAACCGAGAATTTTGGGGCACTTTGACCGCAAGGCTGACTGTAGGGTTGACCGCAGAGTTGACCAAGTTTGACTGCAGTTTTCAGGACTGTTTTGGGCTGATTTTTACCACCTTATCAGGCCGAATTTGACTGGGTTTCACCAAGCTCCAAGTGGACTATTTGCTGCTGCATTGACCACCATTGACTTCCTTATTAGGGCTGATTTGACTGTTGTTGACTGAGAGTAGTATTGCAGATTTTACAGGTCTGTTTCGGACAGTGATTTGGCAAGTCAATTGACTTTCACTTTGTATTATTGTACTCTCTCTCTCTCTCTGTTGAACATTTGATATAATAATAAGAAGATTTGATCAAAGGGTTTTCCCCACATTGGGGTTTTTCACTGGCATCCACCACATCTGGTGTCCTCTTGTCTTGGCTTGTCCTCTGCATTTTATTTTATGTTCTATCTACAGTTATTATCAATGTGATTGATGATTAATATGATTGCTATTGGAAATGTAAATTGTCATTGGGCTAAAGAAACATTGAAGTAATTGTGCTAAACATAGAACATACCATTGTTAACTAAAATTAACACATAATAATCAGAAAGGACAAGTATTAGAAAAGAAAACAATATTTTATATTTAATAAGTCTTCAATCTATCATAAAAATAGGCAAC
This sequence comes from Pinus albicaulis, assembly GCA_034641835.2. Classification (NCBI taxonomy): domain Eukaryota; kingdom Viridiplantae; phylum Streptophyta; class Pinopsida; order Pinales; family Pinaceae; genus Pinus; species Pinus albicaulis. The sequence continues at coordinate 376,175,993 of CM076573.1, read as the reverse complement.
ATTTTATATTTAAAAAGCCTTCAAAATATCAAAAAAAGAGGTACACGCGTGAAGCATCTAAGTAGGAGATACTCGACAAAGATCATTAATATCTTCTATCTGGAAAAGTTTGATGGGAATCAAACATTCTTGCCAGGGTGTGAGCCTCTCAAAAATTTTAAACTTCTAGATTTCTCGACATATTCTTGAAGACAAGATAGACCAATAACTTTTTTATATGAATATTTTCCATGTGTCATTCCAAAAAGAAAAAAGGTAGGCATACACTTTCAACATGGGCAGACACAACCATAAAGGTCTGTAATCAATAATTAAAGCAAAAGCAGGTATTCAACATCCATAATAAAACCTTGTTGCATGAGTTTCCAGAAGTGCACTTCATTGGCAGAATAGTAAATACCTGTTCAATTGCTTCCTCTGTGAATGGATGCCAGTAACGCATTCCAACATAGACTTTTGCCAGGACATTTTTCACTTCCAGTGCCACCTTTAATGCGTCAGCCTACATAGAATGTCACAAACTCGGTATTTTATCCCAATAAAAAGAAATAAAACAAAATAAAAGATTGTAGATAATAAACACAGGTGGATAAACTAACTTTTGTATATCAGCAAATTTTATAAGTTATAAAATTTGGCAATTTCTAGAAGTGCATTAGTACATACACTATCTACACCGATGAATTGATCTACAAATCAAATTTTAATATTCCTCACTGATTCCTATAATTTAGCCTCTTGACAAATGTAATCATATTTTGTGGCTTTCAATCATTGTTATTTACAAGCTAGCTTTAACTGTCATTCTAAAGTGGTTATATTCTACTACATTTGGAAAAAGATCATCCGAAGGTGTTTCAATTTCGCAAACGAACATTTTTTGAGTTTCCTAATTTTACTCTGCATATGAGACCAAACCTAAAAGTTAATGGTTAGTTACTATTTATGAACCATGATCCTGTATGAGAATTGTTGCTTGCAATGCATCCACAATTCTTCCAATTTAGATAGAAGTTTCACTCCTTCATCTTACAGATGTTTGAAAATAAAGAACAATAACAAAACCTGCTCATAAGTTATTTTTCGCAGAGGCGAACCACCTCCAATAGCAGCATATCCTTCCCTACTTTTGGGAGCTCTGAATACAGATATGAATTGGGCCAAAGGTCGCTGAAGAAACCGGAACAATCTAGGTAGGCGAATAATGTCCTGCATGTTGCAAAAAATCAGTTACATATCCAAAAAATCCAAAGGGAATGTTATCCAATTGCTTCCACTTCTATGCTATCAACATCTCCACAACACTTTTACAATTTTACTGCTCATACATGACTCACTGATCCATAGGTCCATTAGTTCTCTAAATGCAACAGAGAATGAAGCTGGACCATCCATAACGAATGTATAATGCAATGTCTCAGGTGTCAATGACATTGTCAAATCTAGCATTGTCAATTTTTTGTATGGAATTCACGACCCCTGCCTAAAAAGCAAACTTTACATTGTGACATATATTAAAGAATGCCACTGCTTTCACTGAAAGAGAAATCAAGATATAACAAATGCAATTTTGGAGATCCTGATTAACCAAAACTATAGACAGGCAGAATCTGAAAAGTTTTCATCTTTAAGAAAAAAAATGACATTTTAATTGTAGCATCTGGAAATAAATGCAAACCAAGGCTGCTTGGAAGCAGAAGCAGGAGCAGGGAGCAACAATTTTCAGAAGCTTCCAGATCGGGAGCGAATATTATATAATATATATTTGTATATATTTTGATGCATATATGTCAACAAAAGCATGTAGAATGATAAATTAGTTATAAAAAGAATAAAAACATGGATTAAACCATATAACATCAATAATCTAGTAGACATGGGATCATCAACATGGGATCCCACTACATGGAATCATGAACATGAGCTACATAAACATCAACTGGCTCAGAGTCCAACTCCTCAGACTCCTCTGCAACCTCAGTAGTAGTAGTGGCAGCAAAACTCAACATGATCACTCATGAAATTCATCATTGATTCAGCACTACTAGAAATAGGATCATCAACAAGAGCTACATAAACATCATCTAGCTCAAAGTCTTCAAACTTGGACTGCCCAGCCTTATAATATGGTAGAAATGTACATTTAACATGCCTAACCAATGATTTTGGTTTGAGACTTTGAGTGAAGGGTGCGTCTCCTCAACCTTATAATATGGTAGAAAAAGCTTAGCATGCATAACCAATTATTTTCCTTGGAGTTAATAGTACATTTTAGTTAAGGCCATGGTATAGAAGTTCAACAAGCAATACCACCAACATCAACGAAGTTCAAGAGTCAAATGACACCAATATCAAGGTACTTAAAGGGCTTCATGCTCTTGATCAAATGCCAATCTCATACCCTCACGCATGACAGAATCAATTGGAAACATTGCAATCCCTTTAAATCTTTAAATCCTAAAAACCGTAAAGTCTGCTGGATTTTGAGTGATATCTAGAAATCTAGTTTCTCCATACGAAATCCAATGAGGTCGAAACCACCCTCAAACCTCCTAAATCATTTCATGGTAATGTTAAAAATTTAAGTAAAAGTGACATTTCCTTTATCCCTTTAATTTAAGAATTTAACATTACCATTGATTGCCAACATTGCTAGGGTTGAAAATCTTAACCACCTGTGAAAGCACTAGGGAGGGAGCAATTTTTTTTTGGCAGGAGCATGCTCCCTAAAATCGCTCCCAAACGAGAGAAATTTGGGAGCACACTCCCGGTTCACTCCTTAAGCACTTCCTTCGGAGCGCGCTTCGGGAGCAGATGCGATGGGGGCGATCCCCACAGCCCTGCTGCAAACATATCTATCATGTTCAACTTCAGGTATCATTTATACTTTATTTTGAAATTATTTTATTTTGTTGTTACATAAATAGTTAAAACTGTCCTGACTCCCAAGTTTCTAAGAGAAAACAGTTGCCCAAGTTATCAGCACAGCTGTAGAAATAATCGGTATCTAGGTATTCAATAATACAGTGTACTTCGACTCGGCATGTGACTGGACATCTGACATAATACATAGTGGGTATGCATGCCATACTCAGCGAAACAATCATTTTAATGCAGAAAAATTCTGATGAGTATGGTGTGTATTGACTCGAGATACTTGCCATACTCTAGAGTATGGAACTATTGACCAGTTAATACTCGGAAAAAAGGAGTCAAAAGAGTATTGAACATAGTCGTCCTAGGGGCATACTGTTGGCTACTATATTTGACCAACAAGCTTTGTACCTCTAAATCAAGCGATTACAAATAATTCAAAGAAATGCAGCGTTAACCAGCACTTATGTATGTCCTAGCCTATTACAGTCATCAACTAATCACCTTAGCTCTCCATAGACTCAACAAGAACTTATTTAAATCTTATATTAGATTCTAAAATCTATATTTATAATTATATACATAAAGGTTGTTTTCCCTAAGTCGGCATATGTTGTCACCTGATTGTCGGGGCAACTGCGACATGGCTCGGTTGGGACAGTCATACCACTTTATCTCCAATCTCTCTATTTAAACTGTCTCCTTGCAAGTTAAGGGAGGTAGACCCTATTATAAATGAGGATGCTAAATCTAGGAGACACAGCTAAAACACCAAATACTTGATAAAATTAACAGGATTTCACAGATCTAGATTAGATTTCACGCTTATGATCAGTGCCTTATGGAGTCATACAAAATCCCATTATGCATTTATAAACCAGTAAATGATGACTAACTGCTGCTTATTAAACCACGATTGATCACGATAATATTTTCTTGAAAATGCCACAACAGACAATAACATGAGAATGCCAGATTTCCGAAAAATAAGATATCCCAATTATAACCCAGTTCGACAATCAAAATGTTCTATAGTCAAACTTTTAGATAAAAACAAAATTAGCACATTTGACTATTGAAATTTTGAAATTTTTTTTTTTATATTTTGTATTTTTTAATTTTTTTTAAAAGATTTTTTGGAAATTTTTATTATTTTTTATTTTATTTTAAGACAAATCAAAATTCTAAATCTAAACAAAGTTCTAATCTAAAAGCTAAATCCTAAAGTTAAAATTAAACTAGATTTGAAACTAAGTTAAAACTAAATGAAAATTTAAAAAATCTAAATTAAAAAACTAAAGTTAAGTCTAATTAAAACTAAGTTAGATCTAAACTAAGACTAAACTAAAACTAGAACTAAGTTAAAATAAATCTAAATCTAAAAATAAAAAAATAAAATTTAAAACTAAACGTATAAAAACTAAACTAAATGGAACAAAATAAAATGAAACCTATTTAATTAAAACTTACGCTAACCTTAAAACTAAACAAAATAAAATACCAACGAAAATCTAAAACCTAGGCTAACTTACACTATGAAATAAAACAAGAAAAATGACAATCCAAATCTACGTCTAAGACTAAAGCATGCATAAACAAATAAGATCGAAACTACAGTCATAACGCATCAAAAACTAAGATGAAATCGTTTAAAAAAATAAAAATGCCGGCGTAAAAAAAAATATCTAATGCAGTTTTGTGTGTGTGCGTTGTTTTTTTTATTGTGTTTGCAGTTGCAGGTTGGACGCGAAGAGACTGGACGGATGCTGGATAAGGTGAGACGGCATGAGAAATTGGTGCAGACGGCAAGGAAAGTCGATGCAGAATGAATGCTGGACGGTTTTGACACGGTGACAGCCACAAGACAGACAGAGATGAATTTCGAAGGGCCGATGCTTGGACGTTGGACGAATGTGCAGAGTCTGGCAAGAGATTGCAAAAGATGAACGCTGAGAAATGGAGGTCGATGAAGGAGAGCAAGCGGACAGGAAGGTGACGGCTTCAGTAATGGTGCAGGACAGCGTGGAAAGCTGGACGAAATTAATGCAAACGGACGTGTAAAAGCCAGACGGTGAGATTTATGCAGATTGATGAGGATTCGGAGGCAGATTTGAAATGGACAGCCAAGGAAAAATGCTGGCAGCGAAGACGACTTGCAGAGATAGGAGCTGGGATGCGGAAAAATGAGATCGATAAAGAAAAAGGCAAAAGCCGGCAACCCAGAACACTAAAACACTTCCTTGAAATTAAATCTGATGTATTTCTTCAATCAAATGACGCCCAGATCTTTTGTTCTTTTAATCAAAACAATGTCCAGATTTGCCCACAGTGGCAGCTTTGAGGCCAGATCTGGCCTTTGGAAGCCAGATCTGCCCTAGATCTTAAAAAATTTCCGATTTGAACCTGTAACCTGCAACAATCAGCTAGATCTGAATATATACGCACCAAGAAACAATTAAACCCTCACAGAGCTAAAAAAATTTACAAATTTACAACTAATTTACAATTTAAAACCCTCATGGTCAGATCTGAATCCGTTTAGCACAATTTTCAGAAGTTTAAAATTTTTAGTGAGAGGCACAAGCCTTCGAAACCCTGCAAAATCACAAATATCGTAAGATAGACCCGGAATTTAACAAATAAAGAGCTTATCAGATTTATGCTTATTGAGAGTCCGCTGGTCCAACCGAAAACTTCCCCAGACGCCCAATCTTAAAAAAAAAATTCCCTGCACACTTAGATCTGAACTTTAGACTGATAGAGATTTAAGAAAACAACATGAGACCCTTCGAAAAATCAAAATGTTATTTTATAAACCCAGAAAACTGCATAAGATACCTATATGCAGATTAATCCATGAAGGCCATCAACCGTAAAATGCAAAAAACCAAGTAGCAGAGTTTAGAGACAATTCACCACATAGATCTGAGAAGGAACATCCAGATTTGTAACCCCAAAGTCTTTTGCTTTATTCCTCAAAAAAAAAGTTTACAAGAGCAAGTGCACGATCCTGAGATCGGAGATTCAATACTAACAAAGACCTCTAAATTTATAGGACAAGATCTCAAACAGCTAGTTTGGATGATCCTCGTCAAAATAATCTCAATCGTCCAAAAGATTTAATTATCTTTTAATCCGGAGCGTTGAAATTAAAATTTTGGGGAAAAAACGAATTTAACATTTAATTCAATTTTAATTAACTCAAAAATATTATTTTTGAATTAATTACCCCAAAATTTTGACCTTGACTTAACCACCAAGGCCCAAGGGTCCAATATTTCTTAAAATTCTCAATATTCCCTTGGCCTGGGGCTGTCAAAATCATTTTCCAAGGACCCACAAATTTTGCCTCTAAAGATTTAATCCTAATTTAGGACCCTAAATTAATTAAATTTCTGGTTTAGGATTTTATTAATTAATTGACCAGAAAATTTAATTAATTGACTAAGAGGGGATTATAATTATTTTTCCAACCCTCTTTTACATGAGATAATAAATTTACATACATGAAGGGGGAAAACCCATTCGTATAGACCCTCAAATAAATACCCAATTCTGCGACTCAAAACATGATCTAGTAGACCAAGTAGCTCAAACTACTTTTACAAGAACTCGATAAAAAACACTAGGACTCACTTAGCATGCTGATGACAAATTCCACCCTAGCTTTGGGGTGAGGTTGGAGGGAAAAACTCTGTCGATCACTTTCGTGAATCAGTGAGACAAAAAACCTCCTAGGATGGAAGTCATCAACATCATACTAGGCTTACCTAGGTTGTTACATACATTAACAGTCCTACTTAGATCATTTACATCATAACATGCAGAATGGGTTTACATCATTTGTAAAACTATCGACTGTTGATTGATGATGGAATCTGAATGGCGCAACCACGTCGAACATGATGAATCCCATTTGAAAAAATGGGGGTGTACTGCTATGGGGTAGTTGACAAAGTGCGGTCAACAAGCCCCATGACTAAGAAAGTGCTCATGCATTGCTTGTTTTAATCAAAAAGATAGCTTCAGTTAATAAATTAAACTTTAGAACCAACACTATCCAACCCATATATGCTTGGTAGTCTACTAGATACTTGCCATTGGTTCTTCTTGATCAAAAGCTTAACAAAAATTTTGGGTTCCTACCCCCTTCCTCAATTTGATTCTACCCATGGCTCGTCTCTCCAAGTTAATCTTCTCCTACCACCTTTGGTTGTCCTTCATGAGAACCCTACTTGTTACCCCCTCATATAGCATGTGGTATTTGATCCAATTGAAGATATTTCCTGTTGAGAATTTGGTAGGGCTTAGTTTAATTCAAATTCTCTACTTGATAATTACTTGTGAGCTTACTTTTCTTACTTATGTCTTCTCTTCTTAGCTTATTAAGTTTTTCATCAAGTCAATTATCAAAACACAAGACACAAATTTAGGCTCTTCCAGCCAGGGCCAAAACCTCTCCCTCTTGGAGAGGAAAATCCGCAAGTAATTCTTCTTATAGACTTTAAGTTGACAAGTACCATGACCATGACATAGACCCTTGACCTCAATGTACCTCCAACACCCTTGTCACCTGCTCTTCTTGGCTCCTAATTGTTGATCCTTCTTTCTTGCATTGCAATGCACCAATACAAGGAAACTCGGTTTTTATTTCTGAACTGTGAACTCCTTCTTTCCTTGGTCTAATAACGGCCTCCTAGAGGCCTCTTTCTGCACCCTTAAAACACTATGTAGAGGTCCTTTATTTCTTGTCTGAGATAGCCTTCTCCTTGCATTTTGTCTTCCTTCCTTGGAAAGTCTACCTTCTTCGTACTATGGATAAACTTCTTCTTGCACTCCTTGCAATGTGTCTTCCCTTTGTTGTGCAAACTTACCTTTCCCTTGCACTTACCACAGATCTGATGCTTCTTGAGATCACCTTCGATCTGTGGGAGCTACTGTAATTACCCTCAGTCTACTGTGATTACCCTTAGTCTTCTGCAGATTGATCCTTCCTTCATTTACGTACCCGAGAGAGACTTCTTCATTAGGTTGTATTCTTCTGCACCAAAAGACAGATAGCTTTGCACCACAAACTCAGATTATTCCGCACTGCAATCTCGGACTATTTACTGATGCATATACCCGAAAAATTCAGATGATCCGAGTTTTTTTCTGTCTCTGTTCTGCGCAGCATAGTTGGGTATATATAGTTGTCTCAACCAATAATTAAGCCGACCTGACCATGAAGAAGTGTGACGGTTCATTAGCAATGTTTTCAAGCCGACTTGACCAGTTGTTGTGAGGCAGACATCAAGGAGTATTCTTTCAGCAAGGTGACAAGAGTGTTGAACATTTTTACATCATTTCTTTGACACTTTATAGTCGTAACATTGCTTCATGTACATGACTCTAATTTGTACATTTATGACAAGATGACAAATCCTAAAAGACATCAAGAAGAATTCTTTGACCTATAATAAAATCCCTTGCTCATGAAACCCATGAAGCAAGCTTAACAACAAATATATTTTATTATCTTTGTTTTCTTCATTACATAAATACATAATTACATAGTCGCTATGAAGATCAAACCTAGTTACACTTTCCAACACTCCCTCTTAACTAGGGAGGTATTCATAATGGTACATGGTTACTTTCAATCTGAAGAATCTCATAAGAAGAATCAGATTGGTAATCGCATTTGTATACCAACATTCTCATAGTGCAATGCCTTGACTAACAGCCCTATCTCTCAACGAGACAATGGGCTACAATGTTGGTGAGACACATGACTTATAGACACCATCGTCATTGTCTCTCCAAGGTACACACTTCACCCGAGTGTTCCCAAAGTATGACCTTCTTGGACTATTCTTCTCTTGGGTAGCTAGCCCTTAAAGAATATCAGTCCACGACTATTCTTATCTTGAATGCCCTATCTCATTCTCAGAGAGTATCGGATACGAGATGATTACCCAATCCTCCATTTTTTCTTCCCAGTTTAAGACCAGAAATATGTGTCTATCTCTCCCTCTCAGCAAAGGATGACCTATTCCATGAGGGAATGTACTCATTCCTCGACAAGGAATGTACCTAAGCTCATTCTTAGGAATTACCCAGTTTCTTCCAAGTAAGAAACTTACCACCAGGCTCCCTCTTAACCAAGGAGCTGCAGAAGCAATGGTGAGACACCCAGCTGCTCATGAAGAATTCCTCCCCTCAATGTCATGGATTTCGATCTTGAAGAATCTTTAACTTTAGCTTCATAGGGCACAGATCATCCATCACTTTCATCCATGAGTCATGTAATCTACCAAAAAGTGATTCATCAGTCTTTCTCATCAAATCCACTTGTATGCCATGCTGCTTTCCTTCGAACCATCTCTCGAGGATCTTACATCCTTCTACATGGTTGGACCCCCCTGCATAAACTTATTCAAATAAACATATACATAAGAACTTTTAAATCAAAAGTTACCTCAATGATGATCTTTCACCATGACATCTTCATGTAGGCATTGGAATCCTTTATTCAGATTGACACATCTCCTAAAGATATGTATTTCCAAGAGTCTTCTTCTTTACCAGACTTCTATCAGAATCCACATATCTTCCCAAGAGATCTCCTCGTCACATCTTCTTGGCTTCCGGATGATAACCACCTCTTGACATGGTTGCACTTCATGATCTCTTCCTTTCTTTCTCCACACAATTTCATTTATTCTCAGGAACTTCCAGCATACAATTCCTTGCTTGTATACAACCACTTCATATTCCATATGAGGATATATTTGATTTCATCTGCTAATGACAACCTGTGTACCGGAAGAGATCCTCCTTTCTTTGATCATACTTCTAAAGATAGAAGTCCATCACCTGCAACCATATGACATGACTTCACAGCATCCAGTGTTAGCATATATGTACCTTATCTTATCCATTTGATTCATCCTATAGCAACTTCCTTAGAATGAAGAACTTCATTCCCTTGACCTACTTCATCAATTTGTCATCATATCCTAATCCTAGAATTCTGCAAGATAGAATTCCCGATGAAACCTTTTACTTTCTTTCTAACCAATGAATCCATGGAGGACTCTAATGTAAGGGTCACCTTCTTCGTACTTGGATAAACTTCTTCATGCACTCCTTGCAATGTGTGTAGTATCCCCAACGGGAATGAAGCTGACAATACGAACGCCCGACAATAGGAAATGCGAAAATGAGAACATAAAGCAAATACACATAAAAATGCCGGAGCTGCTAAGCCATTTTTTTGTTGATACGAGAATATAATGAGATACAATGGATAATCGAATAAATGCACCTATCCTTGCTCAAAGGCGAAGAAGAACCCTCTCGGAAAAACAGTAATTTTGTTCTGAAAGCTGCATCCCAGTTGCCTAGGAAAAGCTGCTGATGGCTGCTGCTGTCGGGGCAGAGCGGAAGCAGGGGTACAGTCCCCTTGCGGAATATGGCCCCGAGCGTGGTTCCCCCGAACTGCCACCTCGGACAAAACCCGGAAACCATATACAAACGGACCACCTCGAAAATCACCCCACAGAGGAAAACCCTCCTCCCTGAAAAGCATTTGTCCCTCCACGAGAGCGCGCGGACACTGGCAGAAATAGTGAAATGGGGCCACAACTCCTCGGGGAAAATCTCCCAACGATCGCGGGCCCGAACCTCCCACTCAAGATAGGCACGAATCTCTGCCGAGAAATCTCTACTGCTAAACGACTCAATTCAAAGCTGAAGTCCTCCCTCAAGGGGCTAACGCGGTCATAATGGCTCGGCTCTCGGCCAGCTACAACAAACACTATGAATCTCCACCTTTAAAGGCGAAGAAAAACCTTGCCGAAGCGAGGCACTCGAAGTCCCAAAGGACGGTGAGATCTCCAACGGAGACACTCGGTCGCACTAAACGATCTTTGCGGTACGGCTAAACGACCCCGGCGTGCTCAAGTGGGCCAGTCTAGCTCAATATCATCAAAAATGTCAATAATGCCCAAATGAGATAACTCTCCCTCCTTTTATAACGCGGCCCTCTCAAAACCCTACGTGGTCCCTCTCTCTCCCACGTGCTCCTCATCGGGCACATGACTTACAGAGGCTACGTGAGCCCCCTCCTCTCCATACGTGGTGTGGACCCCCGAGCTCCCCTTAAGTTATAACGTTGCATCTACTAGGGAAACACTTTATTTTGTTAAGTAGATTTAGCCCCCTTTTCTCACTTTTATTTATTAATTAACTATAGGCGGCAAACATACAAAAATCAAATATTCCAATTAGCGGTGCTAATTGGGAATATTCTGATCTCCGGCAAAATGTTGCTTGTCCTCAAGCAAGCGAGTGATGAATCTTTGTAAGAAATACGCTGCAGCTCTCCCAGTGGCATCCTCATCGGCAAAAATTGCTTGTCCTCAAGCAACGCTTGAACAAGCCTGCTCTACTGGCGATGCTCCCCCACCAAATCTTTACATAAAATGTTAACACTGGGTCCAACGAAGCCTCTACGCTCTCTTGCATCACTACCCCGATACGAGGGATATCTCAATGCCGGGATCCCAAACGCCTCTCACGGTACCAGGTTAACCAATAATCCCAGGATCATATACCATGACGATAATGTTAAGTCCCCGGCTGGATACATGCTGTTACCTTATAAGCTGACTAATGCTCTAAGAGGTGAAGACCATAATAAGCCTCAATGTCACACAAACCTGTTGCCGTGTACCTTCAGGCTACTGTACTGCCCCTCCAAGCTGCATACCAACTCATCACCTCTCTACGATCCAAGTCATGACTCAATCCCATCTTGATCTGCTCTCACGAAATTGGAAGGTCACGAGTAACGATATTGGTCGCCCTCCTGTGGTAAGGATGCGCAACATCTCATGTCCAAGGGCCCTGCTCCTTTGTGCTCCCTACGAAGAATATCGTACCATCAAAAGGTACCAACTCGCGATCTCATAGGTCCGCGGAAGGAAGCATGCGATAGCAGCAACTGCTGTTGCATGTGGAACATGCCTAGAAAGATTCAACTTCAACTTGGTAATCATCTCCAACATGAAAAACATCACATCTGCCTCCAACATCTCCCGGAAGGACCATGGATACATTAAGTATTTGTCACGGTACTGGGGTGTACGTACATCGGCCTCCCACCTCCAAGGATGACCCCAATGCTAGCCACATATCCATCATAGGCTCCAATGTCGGCCTTATCTGATCCTCACCAAGGGAAATGACTGTGCACAGTGTCCTAGTATCCTCCTGGCGACTCGGGCTCCATCATGTGTCTTTGCTCTATGTTGAACGTCCTGACCTGACTCCATCACCCGAGTATCTCTATACGGTCCCCCAGCGCTCACTGCTATGTCACAGGCTGTAATCTCATCATCATACACGCAGGCTTGCTCTTCCTCCACAGAAGCAACCTCAAGCGATCCTATGGACTCATGTGAAGAGTCTCCTGCAGCATACGAAGGAATGCCTCTGTTCTACCTCATACCTCATACGCATTGAATATGCCATCCACCCTCTCGATGAAGTGTCGATACAATGTGCAGAGTCCGGACGCATGTTTGGAGATGCTATCTCTACGGAACCCGAGTATCCTCTTATGTGTGATCTCATTGTATTTTGTGAGAGAATGATGCATGTCTCCCTCATGACTTGCTCCCCAAGCGTGGGCTCGTGATGACTAATGTGCCACCAACTTGCTAGGAAAGTTATCTCATCCCCTAAGCGTAGGCATCGACTAGCGTGCGGCCCGGTGCCAGCTGCTTTGAGAAGTCTCTACTTCCTGGTGTCTTCGAAGACCGTAATATCTTGGAATTGTGCCTCACCGGACCACCTAACTGATGCAAAATGCCCGGGGACAACAACAAAATGGGTTGTACTTATGAGCGATGTGAGAAAGTGTCGGATGTGTGAGTCCCCAAATGCAGCAAGTATGCGCTCCTCTCTGTTTCCTCATCGATCACCGGGTGAAATACCCCCAGTAAGCCCGGTGTCCCACTGTCTGTGAGTCTCCACAGATGTAATACTCTAAGACCTGTTCTTGCTTGGCATGCCCTGCGCAACCAGGTCATCCATGTACTCGCAACATGCCACGCACACTAAGGCATACCCACGAATCTTTGCGGATACCCATGCTACGTTTGTGCTACTGTCTTAGTCTGGGTATGTTGTTGTGTCCAAGGTCTGTCACTCTGCGTGCTCTCAGTGATGTAGGGCACTCCTACTCACGTACGGTCCACACACTACGGTACACCACCATGTGGCTCCATGTCTACCGATGATCGGTGATCAACACACTGAAGGCTCCCGCATCCATGGATGTGATGTCCTAAGTTTGTGCCTCTACATATCGGACTGCTAATCGGTATCGTCTGTCCCATAGTCGGCATCACTATGCCGCGGCAAATGGATCATCCTTGCAAATCCTCCTCGAGGGGTCAAAGTGAATCTCCCTATGGGTCGGTGGTGTTACCACCTTTGCTATGCAGCCTCGGGTCGTCCTCTTGTGCCCCACACAAGGTGAAGAATCCTTCGCTTCCCTTCTGGGTGCCATCTCGGTGGCATGATACCACCTCTCAGGTAGCTCACGCGAGTGTCTTGGCTCCTGCAGCAGTCTAGTGTATGAATGTCCTTGCCAAGACAACCTAGAATACGCCCATGGCCCAGTTGGCCAGCAGGTGACCAAAGCGCATGCTCTACTAATGACGTTGTGCTCTCAAAGAGACATAGTCGGTAGGCTTTACCGGAAACGATACGTGATCACACGGATCCCAATGCCAATACGGGGTTCTGTATTCCCATGTGAAAATCTGCTTGGGCTCCTCGGATCATGCTATCTCCATAGCCGCTCCCATAAGTACCAACTACGAAGTCTCTCGCCATCCAACTCAACATGTGGATGTTGTGCCTTGTGCAACTACGGTCGTCTCATCTGCTTCCTCCGTCAACATATGTGAAGATGCGACTGGGTGGCTACCGCCTCTCTCTCTCCAACGGGAAGAGATGACAGCAACACTGGTCGCCATGCATGCACGAAGAGACCGATGACGCTCCAACGTGCCCTACGATTCGCCTTGTCGAGAATCTCTGGTCGTTCCCCAATGTGGACCAACAGCGGCAGAGCTTGGCCGCAGTCACTCCCATGCCCTCCGATACGGTCACTGCAACAAAATGACCTCCGTCTTTGACGTGGCCTTCTCTCTCAAAACTCGAAGGTCCGTCCGAAGCCGATGATACCGCTGTCTGCGACCATCATCCAATACCTCGGTACCTGCTAGTGCCTCATCGAAGGTGGATATATCTCCTAACGCCTCACCCATCTGTCGTGTGACGCTACCACCTGAAGACTCGGACACGACTCCATTCATCACCTCAATGGATGGCTCTACTGGGGTAGGCTCTACCTTCTCCACTACCACATCAACCGACACGGCCGAGGAGGTCTCCAATGAGGGTGAATCCTGTGTCACACTAGGTGTAACCTCGGACTCCCTGCAACCCTGTGTTCCCTCATCCTCCAAGTGCGAGGTAACCATTTTAATGGTTTTCCTCTCCGGTACTCGGTCAAGCTGAAAAGAGGTATCCAACTTCTCCACCCAAGCTTCCTCTGAGCGCCTGGATGATCCGTCAAATGTCGGTAGATGGAATCTGCCCACTGTGTGCTGCAAGCCCCCATCATGTGAGCGCCTGTTCCCTCTGTGAAAGTTGTGAGGTCTACTATCACGCTGGAGCTGGACAAAGTCTCTGAACGAGAGAGCCTCCATGAACTCCTGCCCGTATGCCTGGTACTCTGCAAAATAGTCACCCATGTGGCCCGGCTCCGGCTCTCGCTGTGCTCCTGCCCCTATGTCTTCATCCAGAAAAGTGGGCATGGTAGGGCGTGTGGGTGTATGTGATGCCATATGCTGAGTGGCATCATGCTCCGGCAAATGGTGGAATGTGCCTGATCCCTCACCAATCTGAAAACTAACCTCCAACGCAGTGAGTCTCTGTGACACATCCTACATGTGTCGGAGCGCCTCTCTAAATCTCCTCTCATCATCATCACCTGCCATCAGCTCTTTCTGCTATGTGTCTACAGGCTCCTCAGAAACTGCACAGCTGCTGCAAAACCATACTGCTGCTTAACTTCGACCTCCGATTTACCCACTGAAAACTACTCAGAAAATTCCAGGAATTTGGGAAGGTGATCCTTGCCCAAAACCCAGAAAAACCCAGAAAAAGTTTCTTCTAATTCCAAACTTCAAAATTTGACCCTTTATATTTTGGCCCTTTTTCCAATTGCGTTTTTGGTACTGCAACTGCTATTGCTCTCCAAAATTCCAGCAAACCTCTGTATGATCTCTTTCCCAATGTCATAGACCACAGGCTGAGCCAAAATTATGCTCTGATACCACTGTAATATCCCGAATGGGAAATAGACAGCAATACAAGCATACGACAATATAGAAAATGCCGGAAATAGAACATAAAGCAAATACATATAAAAATGCCGGAAATGCTAAGCCATTTTATTAATCTGAAAATATAATGAGATACAATGGATAATCAGAATAAATGCACCTATCCTTGCTCAAGGCAAGTGAAGAACCCTCTCAGAAAAACAGGAAATGGCTGCTACAAGGAACTGCATCCCAGCTGCTGGAAGAAACTGCCGTAAACTGCTGCTGCTGGAATGAACTGAAGCTAGGGGATGATCCCCTTGCCGGAATGAGCTGAAAATCGGCAGACCACCTGAACTCACCACCCCGGACAAAACCCAGAAACCATATACAAAACGGACCACCTCCGAAAATCACCCCCAGAAACCCTCCTCCTAGAAAAACGATGTCCCTCCAAGAACTGCGCAGACACCAACTGAAATACACTGAAATGGGGCCACAACTCCTCAGGAAAATCTCCCACTGATAAACGATGAACCTCCACACCGGAATAGGCTTGAATCTCCTGCAGAAATCTCTACCACTGAACAGCTCCAACTCAAACTGCGTCCTCCCTCCAAGGACTGCGCAGTCACCCAATGAAGCTCAGCTCCTCGGCAAAACTCCCAACAAAACACCTGCAAATCTCCTGCTAAAGACTGAAGAAAAACCTTGCCCGAGCAGGCACTCGAAGTCCCCCGGGGCCAAGGGTGAGATCTCCGACCGGAGACACTCAGTCGCACTAAACAGTGCTACAGACCGACTAAACAGCCAGCGTGCTCAAGTAGACAGAAGTCTAGCTCAATATCATCAACAATATCAATAATCCCCAAATGAGATAGCTCTCCCTCCTTTTATAACGCTAGCCCTCCTCAAAACCCTACGTGGTCCCTCTCTCTCCCACGTCCTCCTCATGGGCCTGCGCAGAAGCTTCCAGAGGCTATGTGAGCCTCCTCTCATACGTGGTGTGGACCCCCAAGGCTCCCCCTTAAGTTATAACGTTGCATCTACTAGGGAAACACTTTATTTTATTTAAGTGAGTTAGCCCCCCTTTTCTCACTTTTATTTATTAATTAACTATAGGCGGCAAAACTATACAAAAATCAAATATTCCAATTAGCAGTGCTAATTAGGAATATTACAATGTGTCTTCCCTTTGTTGTGAAAACTTACCTTTCCCTTGCACTTAGAGCAGATCAGATGCTTCCTAAGATCACCTTTGATCTGTGAGAGCTACTGTAATTAGTAATTACCCTCAGTCTACTGTGATAACCCTCAGTCTTCTGTAGATTGATCCTTCCTCTATTTACGTACCAAAGAGAGACCTCTTCATAAGGTTGTATTCTTCTGCACCAAAAGACAGATAGCTTTGCACCACAAACTCAGATTATTCCACACTGCAATCTCGGACTATTTACTGATGCATATACCCGAAAACGTCAGATGTTCCGAGTTTTGTTCTATCTTTGTTCTATGCAGCATAGTTGGGTATATATAGTTGTCTCCACCTGTAACTAAGCCGACCTGACCATGAAGGTGTGTGACGGTTCATTAGCAGTGTTTTCAAGCCAACTTGACTAGTTGTTGTGAGGCCAACTTCAAGGAGTATTCTTTCAGCAAGGTGACAAGGGTGTTGAACATTTTTACATTGTTTCTTTGACACTTTATAAGTGTAACATTGCTTCATGTAGATGACTCTAATCTGTACATTTATGACAAGATGACAAATACAAAAAGACATCAAGAAGAAGTCTTTGACCTATAATAAAATCCTTGCTCATGAAACCCATGAAGCAAGCTTAACAACAAATATATTTTATTATCTGTCTTCTTTCCATAAATATATAATTACATAGTCATTATGAAGACCGAACCTAGTTACACTTTCCAACACTCCCTCTTAACTAGTGGGGTATTCATAATGGTACATGGTTACTTTCAATTTGAAGAATCTCATAAGAAGAATCGGATTGGTAATCGCATTTGTATACCAACATTGTCCTAGTGCAAGGCCTTGACTAACAACCCCATCTCTCAACGAGACAATGAGCTACAATGCTGGCGAGACACATGACTTATAGACACCATCGTCGTTGTCTCTCCAAGGTACATACTTCACCCGAGTGTTCTCAAAGTATGACCTTCTTAGAATATTCTTCTCTTGGGTAGCTAGCCCTTAAAGAATATCGGTCCACGTCTATTCTTATCTTGAATGCCCTATCTCATTCTCAAAGAGTATTGGATGCCAAATGATTACCCGATCCTCCAATTTTCCTTCCCAGTATAAGACCAGAATGATGTGTCTATCTCTCCCTCTCAGCCAGGGAGGACCTATTCCACAAGAGAATGCACTCATTCCTGTACAAGGAATGTACCTAAGCTCATTCTTAGGAATTACCCAGTTTCTTCCAAGTAAGAAACTTACCACCAGGCTCCCTCTTGACCAAGGACCTGCGGCAACAACAGTGAGACACTCAGCTGCTCATGAAGAATTCCTCCCCTCGATGTCATGGATTTCAATCTTGAGGAATCTTCAACTTTAGCTTCATAGTGCACAGATCATCCATCACTTTCATCCATCCATGAGTCATGTCATCTACCAAAAAGTGATTCATCCGTCTTCCTCATCTGATCCACCTTTATGCCAAGTTATTTTCCTTCGAACCATCTCCCAAGGATCTTACATCCTTCCACATGGTTGGATGCCCTGCATAAACTTATTCAGATAAACATATACATAAGAACTTTTAAATCAAAATTTACCTCAGTGATGATCTTTCACCATGACATCTTCTTGTAAGCATCGGCATCCTTTATTCAGATTCACACATCTCCTAAAGATATGTATTGTCAAGGGTCTTCTTCTTTACCAGACTTCTATCAAAGTCAACATATCTTCCCAGGAGATATCCTAGTCACATCTTCTTGGCTTTCGGATGATAACCACCTCTTGACATGGTTGCACGTCATGATCTCTTCCTTTCCTTCTCCACACAGTTTCATTTATTCCCAAGAACTTCCAACATACAGTTCCTTGTTTGTATACAACCACCTCATATTCCATATGAGGATATATTTGATTTCATCTGCTAGTGACAACCTATGTACCGGAAGAGATCCTCCTTTCTTTGATCATACTTCTAAAGATAGAAGTCCATCACTTGCAACCATAAGACATAACTTCACAGCATCCAATGTTAGCATATATGTACCTTATCCTATCCATTTGAGTCACCATGCAACAAATTCCTTAGAATGAAGAACTTCATTCCCTTGACTTGCTTCATCAATATGCCATCATATCCTAATCCCAGAATTCTGCAAGATAGAATTCCTAATGAAACCTTTTACTTTCTTTTTAACCAGTGAATCCACCGACGACTCCATTAGAAAGTTCCAGCACCTGCTTCATAGTTGATCAAACATTAAGGTTTACTAGGGGGGCATTGTGGTATGTGCATCATCTTACCAATTAGCATCGCCATCTCTTATTCGAAGGATAAAGTAGTTGTCACCTTTATGTGTCCATTGGGGATCATAGAGTCAATTCCAAGCAAATATTGGACCTCTTCTAACCTCCAAATATAATTCCATGTCAATCCAAGCTATTTTGAGGGAGACATTGCACGTCTAAGGTAAATCGGCCTCCCTTAACAAGCAAGTCGGGCCTGTCACTGCGACGTCATTGTGAACCTCCTTTAGAGGGTTTTTAATCAATGTAAAGTTAAGTTTTTGTAATGAGTTAAATTAAAGTGGCACCTGATGATTATATGAAGACTCCATGCCTAAAGATGTACCGAAGGACACTTGTACCATCAGATATCATCAAATTACCGGAGTTTTTAAACTCTGCTTCTACTTCTCATCATTTTCTCTTGTAACCAGATTCCACACACTGCGGGGAATTGTAATAAGTGATGCTAGTAATGATGCGTTTTGAGTCATGTAACAGACCTAGGTAGCTTGGGACCTTGCCAACAAATGAATATTACCCTGGGAGATTTTCACTGGGTTAATTATCATCTCTCTACCAGGACTTAATAATTAATTGAGTTTTTCCTCCAAATTTACCCCAATGCCGGAGTACGGTTTGATGGTGAGGCTTTGGGTGAATCCTAGCATCTAGAGTCGATGTACATTACCATACTAGATCACACAAAAAAAATTGTGGAATTTCGTTAGGTCTAGTTAGTCATTTTTTAATTTTTTAGATTTTCTGCAAGGCAGAAATTGTAATAAAAATTGTGTTTGTAATGTAATAAGTGATGTCTAGAAAAGTTGTATGGGGTATGAGCAATAAAATTTATACCTCTCACCCTCAACTTTCTACTATGACACACTTGGAGGGGTCAAAAATATGTTTAGGACTCCCAAAACCCACTTTTCCTAAGTTTAATAGAAAATGTAGCAATAAATTAGGCTAGAAATAAATTAAATAGAGATAAATAAAATATTCCATGTGAAAGAATGACATGGAAATGACTTGGAAATTATCCTAAGTCAAAGAGTTGAGTCAAGGAACATGTGGATGATGATTGAGCTACTTACATCATAAATGCACCAATATCTCATAAGATCGAATTTCCTGGAGTTAAAGCACCAGTTGCACATGTGGAAAATCGAATTATTTAGAGGAGCTCATGCACTAAAGAAATATTCGATGGAATATTATGATTGAGGATTTTGTGGGGACTTATCTCACTGTTAACTCCAGTGCTTCTACACTTAGCACTATCACTTGGGGACTTTCTCTTGGAGATGACCACGCAGTTCCTTGGTATCTACGTTGAGCTTCTTTGAGATCATCATCTGAGGTGGCAACACTTGGTTCGAGTTTGGATTGTTTGACTGGAGTTATCTCATTACTTTGGTTCACTCATGGATTTGTTTATTGTACCACATAGAGAATTCAATTTTCCTTGGGTGCCACATATGGAATTCGATTTGCATTGGTGTCTCTATCATCTCCACATGGAACTCAACTTAACTTTCCTTGGGATTTGCTCCAATATCAGTTCTCACATGCATTCTTCCTTGCGATTTGCTCTCAACTCCCTATATAATAGAGCCATGGGCTCTCATATGTATCATCTAATATGAGTTGTTGGGCTTGAGGACACGTTGTTGGATTGTACATATATTTTTCTATATAATACAACATACTTTGGGGTTACTTTTGATGGTGTTCTTCTCCTTGCATGTGGTAAATTCTTGACATGTTGTTATTGTGTTTCTACATACTTCTTCATGCTATTTTTCCTTCATGCTTGTTTCAACTTATGTTAATATGCAGCTATCTCATGTTAGCATAGGATTATTTAATTGCTCTAGGAAAGCAAACATTCTAGTTGATGTCAAATATATCTCTAGGAGTTCTTTCCGTTGCATTTATTTAATTTCATGTGGATTTAATGTGTTGTGGTGAAGTTTTGTAGAAGAAACCATCTTTGGTCAAGGTTTTCAAGGGTGAGGGGAAGTTCTCGAAGGAACCAACCCACTCTTGAAAATATTCAAGGAGAACCCGCACATGTTAAATTATAAAGTCTCATCTATTTCAATTTGCCTTGCAGGCATTCTTTTAAGTTTTAGGCTCTTATTTATTGCATCAAAATCACATTAAAAAAAAAATGTTCATGTATTGCACTTCATTTATCAATATCCGACTACTTCAAAGAGCCAAGTCATGGCTAGTCAAAGAGTAGAGTTTGCTCATACTCTTTGGCCTAGCCTCTTGTAGATTATTTTGTAACATATTCTGTAGTTTTTGTGAGCAAGTATTTGTTTTGTTGTTGTAGCCATTTCTAGTTTGTTCTCTTGCAACCACAACATTTCTAGTTTGTTCTCTTGCAACCATCGTTATCAAAACTGGTCGGTTTGAACCGGTAACCGGTCAAATCGGTCGGTCAGCTCAGCCTCCAGTCAGAACTGCTCATGCAACCAGGTTTAGAGGAGGGTCTCACCTGTTTTGGTCGGTTAACCGGACCTAACTGGCCGGTTAGGTACGGAACCGGCCGATTAATGCATAAACTAGCCGGTTCCGTACCTAACTGGTTGGCTAGCTACTCTTTCCCTACGCGGACCCACGCACGGCCAGAAATGGGTTTTAGAGCTGATGTAGAGGTAAGGGGAGGGTTGTTTCCCTCCAAAAACACCCTCCCCAATCTTTTATAAGGAAGGGCAACCTCTCCTTTGTCTCACACCAACTCATTTGCTGTTTGTGAGTTTGATTGAGAGCTTGGAGAGAGTTGAGTGTTTGCTGAAGTAGTGATCTTGGAGGCTTGGAGTTGGAGTTGGAGCTATCTTGGTGATAGTTTGGAGCTGACAATAGCGTTGGCATCTTCAAGAGGACGCTAAGGAAGCTAGTTTGCATTGCTAGGTAAGAATTTTCACTTGAAAAATCCATCATTTCATTGTTGTTCATGTATTTATTTTCTCATGTGTTTAGCTATTTTATTGCTCTCAAATCTCTAATCCTATGCTATCAAATTTTGTATGTTTGAAATTTGAATGTGCATTTGTTTCTTAAATTTAGCCTTAGTTGTCCATTTATCTTAGCTGCAATTTTTTTTAAATGGCAGATTTATTTCCAAATTTCAATCATTTCAAGTCAAGATGCCTCCAAAAGCCAAGGACAGTGCATGGGTCCATTGTGATGTGATTGATGGAAAGATGGTATGCAAACTTTGTCGAAAATGTATTGGAGGTGGGGGTATTCTTAGATTGAAACATCACTTGGTTGGGATAAGAGGCGATGTAACGCCATGTGATGCACCTAATGCAGTGTTAGGTCCGATTAGGGCAGAATACCTTGCCAAGCTTGAAAAGTTTGAGGAGACTAAGGCTAGGGAGAAGGCCATCCAAGATGAAATTGCAAGGAAGAGGGAAATAGTAGAAATGATGAGAGAGAGTGGGTATGAAAATGATGAGTCTGAGATTCAAGACTCCACTTCTACCCCTTCCACCAATAACCCCTTTCACTATGTTCCTCCTGTTGGCAAAAGATCAAACCCAACAAAGAAACCCAACCTCATGAGTTATTTCTCGTCCACTGCTAACCCCATAGCCACTGCCTCCATGTCCCAGCCAACTCCAAGTCGTCAACCCACTTTGGATCAACATTGGAAAAAACAATGCAAAGAAGCTTCTTATCAGTACATTGCTAGATGGTGGTATGATTCAAATATCCCATTTAATGTTGCTCGCTCACCTTATTACCAAGCTATATGGGACTCTGTTTTGGTTGCAGGAAAGGGCTTCAAAGGCCCTTCTGCGCATGAGTTAAGGGGAGCTCTTTTGCAACAAGAGATTTGTAATATTGATGAGTATTTGGCTGAATATAAAGAGTCATGGCTCAAAACAGGTTGTTCCATCATGTCAGGTGGATGAACTGATGGAAAGAACCGCACTATCATTAACTTCCTTGTTGCTTGCCCTCGAGGAATAATGTTTTTGAGATCAGTTGATGCATCTAATAAGGTGAAGGATGCAACCCTTCTATTTGAGCTTTTGGATGAGATTATTCAGGAAGTGGGAGAGCAGAATGTTGTGCAGGTCATCACAGATAATGCCTCAAACTATGTTCTTGCTGGAAAGATGCTTGAGTCCAAGTATAATACCATAATTTGGACTCCATGTGTTGCACATTGCATAGACCTCATGCTTGAGGACATAGGCAAAGTGGAATGGGTAAAAAACACTGTAGAGCATGGCAAGTGCATTAAAAAATACATTTACAACCACTCATGGGTATTGAGCCTAATGAGAAAAAACACAGGGGGCAAAAAGCTTGTTAGGCCTGCCATTACGAGATTTGCAACTCACTTCCTCAAGTTGCAATGTCTCAATTCTCAACAGAAAAACCTGCAGAAAATGTTTTCTTCTGATGATTGGACTGAATCACGGCGGGCTCGTAAACAAGATGGAAAAGACACCAAAAAGAATGTCTTTGACATTAATCTTTGGAAAAGGTCTTCAGAGCTCGTAAAAATTACTGAGCACCTTGTTAAGGTGCTAAGGATGGTGAATGGGGAAAAGATGGCAATGGGATACATCTATGAGGCTATGGATCAGGCCAAGGAGTAGATACGGGCAGCTTACAGGGACAGGTTAGCTAAATATGGCTGAATATGGGAGATCATTGATAACAGATGGAACAATCAACTACATCGTCCTATACATGCAGCCGGGTATTTTTTGAACCCAAAGTATCATTATAGGGCTCGACTAGGAGATCAGCAAGATGGGGAGGTCAGATCTGGATTGATTGATTGCTTGGAGCGCATGGTCCCTAACCGTGCAGACCTTTAGGAAACACATAAACAACTTACTCTTTTTAGTATGGTAGCTGGTACCTTTGGAAAGAACTTGGAAAAAATGGCAAGAGATGTGGATCAACCAGGTAAGCAATTCCAATTTGTTTTTCTTTTCATGTTAAATTGTTTGTAAATAAGTAATGAAATGAACTATGTTTCTAATGAATGTCTTTTTATTTGCAGCACATTGGTGGGAGTAATTTGGCAGCCAATGTCCTCAATTGCAAAAGTTTACAATTAGAATCCTCAACCAAACTTGCAGTGCTTCAGGTTGTGAGCGCAATTGGTCTGTTTTTGAGCGCATAAACACAAAGAAGAGAAACCGTTTGGAACAAAAATGGTTAAATGATCTTGTGTTTGTGCAATACAATCTTCGCTTGAGGCGGAACCAACTGATGAGCAAAACCCCTGATCTAGATCCCATTGTGTTGGATGATATTGATCCAACATCATAATGGGTGGAGGAGACTGAAGATCCAGTGTTTGACGTTGATTTTTATTTTGATGCAGCAATAGCAGGGGCTGAATTTGAAGCAGATTTGGTGGCGCCATCAGACGCAGACCCAGGATTGGTAGTTGCATCAAGCAAAGGCAAACAACCAATGGACGACACTAGTCATGCACCTTGAGTAACTCGTGCTTCCATTAGGTCCAGTTCTATTGTTATTGGTGGCAGGGGTACTGAGGTTGCAGATGAGCCTGAGGTTGAGGCATCCTCAAACTCTAATCCAAATGATGTCTATGTAGCAGCTGATGTTGATCCTGTGTCTAGTAACGGTGATGAATTTGATGATTGATCATCATTCATGTGTAGTCTTGTATTAGGCCAATGGCCTCATAGCTTGTAGCATTGTTTTTGGACTTTATGGGCCATTTGGAGCCTCATTGCTTATGTATTTTTCGATGATATGTATTGCACTCGATGTCATTTTGATATATTCACCTTAGGGCATGGTATATAAATGAGCAAACTTTGCATATTTTGTCTCTATTGGATTGGAATCATGGTTGCAAATCTTAAAAATAGTCTTTTTTGTTAAAAAATAATTATTTAATGTATTTTTTTTTAAAACCAATTCATTGAGATCTGACCGCTACCGGTTAGACCGGTTCCGGTTCGAAACCCAGTTCATTAGGTCCACCGGTTCCGGTTTTAATAACTATGCTTGCAACTACTTGCGGGATTCATCATCAAAAAACTACTTACAAGTTTGCATGCAGGGCCTTGGGGTTCGAATTTAGTCACTACTTCCACCTTTAGGCCAAGTTCTTCTTGGACAAGGTTGTGTTCTCCTTGAGGGAGGCCGAGTTCTTTTGGCCATCTCTTTCTCTCCCTTGGTCATAGCCATAGAGGAGGCTTATCCTCTCTTCTCCTTCTTCAAAATCTGAATTTTGTTGAGCCTATTTGGGCCTCAAATTGCAAAAATATTCAGTAAGGAAAGGTTTATGGCTTGAAGCCAAATTGTTAATACATTCCTTGGATTTTATAGAAGACTTCATTGTCTTTTCCTTCTTGTAACAACTAATAAAATTTCTGATTTTGGGAGCGTGGGTTCCCATTGGTATCCCGATCTCTCCACCTTTTGGAGAGGCTTTGTGGCTTGATCTTTGATCTATTTCATTTGCATGCATCTCATTTAATTGGGGAATTAACACAATCATGCATCACACTCATTCCGCATGCTTTTTTAGTTTGATTTACAACATGTTTTAAGTCCATAACAAGTTCAGATTTTTTGCATGCAAGCACTTTTTACTTGATCTTATTTGGCTTGAACATAGTTCCGAGTTTACTTATGCTTCACCATTAAACACATCTTACTTGCATCAAGTATTTGGGCAAATTTTTTCCATAAAGTAACATTCTATTTCATGTCAAGCAAGTACATTTCATGTTGAAGTTAATTTTCATCGTTTGGTTAATTTATTTACATGCCCCAAGCATCACTAAAATTTACCTCCAACTTAAGTTGGTTGAATAGACATTTTAGGGACTCTACCTCTATGGAGTCCTCACTGTGAGATCCAAATCTTTAGGCAAGGGTGAGGTCTGCGGATTAGATTTCAATTGTAACCTTGTTTTAGAGCTAATTAATGAAATAAACCAAGAGCACTATTTCATCACATTTACTTTACTTGCAAAGTTCTCAAATTTCTTACTATTTGATGATTTAAGTTTCACATGCAAATCTTATTTCAAGAAAGCACTTTGGATGCAAGCATTTGTAATCTCTTAATTTTGCAACAAGTTTAATTTTCTTGTGCTGGGAAATTGGAATACCTTTGGAACTTAATTGCATTTTGTCAATTTGATGGTCATGGATGATTGATTTCACTTTCAATTATTGTTATTTTGGGTTGCAAACTTAATTGCATGTTGTCATCTTGGTCTAAAAATTGAGTTTTTCTATCATCTCATTTACATTCTCATAAGTAGATTACTAATCGTTTCCGTTTGAGCAAGATAGCTTCACATGCTTTGATTCATAAATTTGTTTATCTTAAAGACATTTATAATATTTTGTGCTAACATTTTCTTGTTACAACTTTTCAGGATTACTTTTGATTTCCATTTGAAAGCATCTCACTTCATTTAACAAAAACAATTTCATTTTAAAGAGCAATACTTTGAAGACACTAGTTTTCACATGCTTTATGCTTATTTTATGTATGGGTGGTTATTTCTCATATCAATTTTTTTTTGCTTATAAATCTTAAGAAGTAATCTATTTAACTCTAACGACTCTCCTAGAAAACTAACATCTTTAACTTAGTTTTCCTTTAGGGACCACTCCCCATAGCTAGCCTAGCAGATAGCTTAAATGGAGAGAGTTGGGAATAGGTGACAGCCCCTCCTCTTAGTTCCTTGCCACCAACCACACCTTGTGGAGTTAAAAGGTTTTCTCACTAACTAGTAGGTAGGTGTAGGCGGAAAGCGATAACAGGTCGCAAGCCCTTTTGAGCCTTTTCTCCCTAGGCCAAGAGCTCAAGGAAGCCGTCAAATTTCCTCTGGTGTGAAAGCCTCTTCTAGCTTAGACGTATTACAAAAATAGCGAAATATTTTGAGGGTTCAGGGCTTAATATTTTAAGAAATCACTAATAAAAAAAAGTTAAAATCTAATTATATTTTGAGCTATTTTCCTTACCTGGTTGTGAGCTATTGAGGGCCATCCCTCTCTAGGCCGAGAGAAAAAGGAGGCTCTTTTTCTCTTGCAGTTTAGAGCGAGTTCCTTGTGGAGGATTATTCATTGTAATTTAGTGTTGAACCCTCTTTCAATTTCTTATAGCTTGAGGACAGGCATTGGTGTTCATTGTGTAGATTTGAAAGCCCTCCTTGAAGATTTGAAACCCTCTTTTCTATCTAAGAGGATTCTCTCTTATAATATTAATAAAAAGCATCTTTTCTTTTGAGGGAGCTTGGGGCTTTCCCCACGGTATCCCACCTCTTTATTTGAAAGGAGGCCTTCATGTGGTGGTGACTAACTTCTTAGCTTCGTTTTCATTTCATTAGTCTCTAGATCTAATCTCTAGCTTGTTCTCTTGCTCTCATTTGGATTAGTTTCATTTTCATGTTCATTGCATTTTAGATATAATCTATTGAATTGCTTCGCTTGGTCATTTTTAGATCTAGACTTCATTGTTAATTATTTGATCTAATTGCTCTTGTGATTTCATTGGCTATTTGATCTAAATTTGCATTTGAGTAACTATTGTATTCATCTCACTTGTATTTTTAGATTAAAGTAGTCTTTCTAATTTCTCTAACTATTAGATCTAATCAGCAATCTCATTTGTCATCATTTAAATAACTGCTTATGCTTTATTAAGCACTCTTGAAAGCACATTATAAGTGAAGTGATATTCTTAATTTAATCAATAACTCACTCCATGTTTAGAGCATTCTATTGAAGCACTTGTGTTATTCATATTTCTCTAACTCGCTTTGTTTCGTTGAGTAATTTCTACTTGCTTTATTGATCATTGTTATAAGCTAATCTCATTATAATTTCGTACTCGAAGTGCTTATCATAATCTCGATCATAAGTGGATTGGTATTTCACTTTTTGAAGCATCTTGTTCTAATTATATCTCATTGAAGCATTCTATTAACATTTGCATCTCATTTGCATATTAGATCTAGACTTGCATCTCTAAATTTACCTTCAAGCATAAGCTTGGTTGTCAAAAATTTTAGGACAACCTTCCCTAACTTTCATTCAATTTGATAAAATTGAGTTTGGCGAAAAGGTTAAAACACATGACCTCGTTGCTCTCTTGTGGACGAGCCCTTGTAGAAACGAAGGCACTTGGGTTGTCAAGGAGCCTAGGTGGGTATCATTAATGACAGACTGAGCGCCTCCTCATCCTAGCCTTCTTGTAGTTCACCTCAATCCTTACCAAGTTTTGACAAATTGAGGGGAAGTCTCACTATAGTTTAGGCATATAATTAAAATCAACCAAGATCAGTTGCATCACACATTCATCGTTTAATCTTGCATTTGTTCATTGTACAAGTTGAACTGTGAGCTTTTATTTTTCTTGCAAGTATTGCATTATATTGTTCTTGTACTTGTCATTTCGATTACTTGCTCATTGTCCTTTGAAATTGTTCCATCTTATTGGTGCATCTATCTTAAAACTACAAGTTATAGTTATTTTGAAAGTCTTCTTATTGGTCATATTTCAATATCGTGCTATCAACTTGTACTAACACTTATCTTGTAGCCCTGCCTTCTTGTAACTTGAAGCATTAATTTCTTAGTTTGCAAGTATTGAAACTTTACTTGAAAATTGTTTATAAGGCATTGGTTTCTCATTTATTATCTCATTGGATGCTATATTGATAATCGAATCTATCCCATCAATTTTTGTCATTAATATTCATACTTGTTAATCAATCTTTAATTCAAGTTATACTGAATGGTAATTTCTCCTAGAACTTGTTGTCTTCAGCGAGTTTTCCTTTCACAATCATATTTTGGGACTACCCCCCATAGCTTAACTAGGAGAGAGTTGGGAATAGGTGGCAACCCCTTCTCTAAGCATTGCACCTTAGAGACTACACCTTGTGGGGTTAAAAACTTTTCCCATGCTTAGGTGTACATCTTGAGTGATAACAGAGTCAAAAGAAAAAATTGTTGAGTCAAAGAAATGTAATTGGGTTAAATCCTCATTTGCACTACTTGGAAGAAAAAGAAAATTATTCTATTTGAGTCAAAAAGTCAAAATTGTCATCCACAAGACTAAGTCGGCCCTCCTTGGACAAGTCGTGTTGAGAAATCTAGGGCAATGAGATGAGATGATCTCTCTTGCTTGATAACTATTTGTGATGTAATTTTATTTTATTCCATTTGCTTCTTCTTTTACTTGCTTATTATTATGTGTTATCTTCATCAAACAGCTACCAAAAACATAAAGAACAATGAGACAAAGGACACAAGATATAAGCGATCAGCCAGGGCCAAAACCTCTCCAATCTTGAGAGGAAAACCCAAAAATTCTTCTTCTTATAGAATCCTCAATTGACGAATTCCAAGACCTATACCCTTGACCCCTCAAAGACCAAGTCACAGTTCTTCTTGACTTCTAGTAATGTCAACCCAAGTCTCTTTGCTTCAAATTTGTCTTCCTATCATAAACTCGGACCTACACCTTGACCGTGATTTTCGGCTCTTCTTGCAATAACCCTAGCTTCTACGTGTGGCAGAACCATGGTGAAGACAGTTCCTCTTCTCCTTCGCTTGGGCAGCAATTCCTTCTCCAACAACTCGGCTTGCATATTAGTGCTTCTTCCATCCTTCATTTGGTTCCTTGATTCACTGTCATTCTGCCCTAACTATAGCCTGCATGTGTGAGATTAACCAAGAACAGATTTCAGAAAATAGTCCTTTTTCTCGACCTATCTTCTCCTTTCTTCGCTATGTTCTGCACTTTAGATTGAGCTTCTTGTAATGAGATCAATTCTTGATTGATGCCCTTTGGAATGAGCCCAAATGCCTTTATATATAGGCTTCCTTGGCAGCCCTAATAGGTTGACATCATCTTCTAGAGAAGTCGACTTGCTTCTTTGTAGGCCGACTTGATAATTTGCACTTGACAAGGTCTTGGAGGGTATTTCTGACACTATTGTGACTCAAATAATTTTCTTTACAATGTGTAACATGCCCAAGAAGGGCCATTCATACATGACAAAGACTCCCTAGACTTGTTGACTTAATGACAAGCCCTAGAGGCTCTCAATGGGAGCTTAATCTAAAAATAAATTTCCCTTGAGCATGAAACCCATGCCTCAAGATCAATAAAAATAAATTTATTTTTCTCATTACATCAAATACATAAAATCATGATTACATATTGCATTATGAAGACCGAACCTAGTTATATATTTCAACAAGTCGGCCCTAAGGGCAACTATTCGACCCACATGGACATGTATATAGAGGACAAATCAACCACTTTGGAGACCAATCACTCACTCACTCAATCACATCGATTTTTGTGCAAGAAGAAGATGAAAATCAACGAAGGTCAAAGGAGAGAGAGCAAAGTCAAAGGAGAGAGAAATTTGAGTTTTTTGCCCTAATCTATTCACACGTGCGAGTTTTTCTGTGGATTGTAAGAGCTGTCATAGGTCCGAAATCTGGCCTTCATTGCAAGACCAAAATGTTCTGCAGTTTGGGCAAAATTTCAAAGGTTTGACCAACATTGACTTTGTTGACTTTGACTTGTTGGAAGAAGACTTGGAGGAGGGTTAGCTTGGGATCTTTGTGATAGTCTTGGTCTTGGTATTGGGTCTTGGATATCTCACTTTGATCTTATTCTATACGATGAGGATTTCTTGGGCTTTCTCCCTTGTGGGATTTTTGCCCTGGCTTGGAGCCTAATTTCTTGTGTCCTATGTCTCTTTGTGATCTTCATGTTTTTGTACATTTTTTGTAATTGCTTGATGAAGAGAATATAAATTGAATAAGGAGTCAACAAACATTCACAAGTAATTATCAAGTTAAGAGAAATCAACCCTAATCCACAAGAATTGTGAGTTCTTAACACACCCTGAAACATGGTGCATATACTTGAGAGTCACCTTCTTCGAATCTCTAAATCTTTCCTCTTGATATGAGTTTTGATTCTTCTCGAGTACACACAGTCCTTAGTTCATCAAACTTTGGAGCTTCTTTTTTGGCACATATTCTTGATGAAAATGAGTCTCGTGATTTGGGTAAACCATTAAGTATTGTAGTCACTCGTTCCTTTTCAAGAATGAATTCATCAATTGCTTGAAGTTGATCTCTCAATTGAGAAATCCTCATGAAATATGAGGCTATAGTATCATTCCTTGCCATTCTAACATCACGAAGCTCATTCTTCAAACTCATTGCTTGACCAATATTGTTGATAGTGTATAATCCAATTAGGGCATCATACATTTTCTCTGAAGAGACAAGATATGCGATATATGGGGTCAAATGATCTATGATGGAATCTACAATGATACTTCTCTTTATAATATCATCTTTCTCAAATTTTAATTCTTCTTCATCCTTTTCGGGTCCAGTTACCTTCCCCTTTACAATACCCAAGAGTTCATTCTTCACAAGAAGAAGATCAATTCTTGTTTTCCATGCCCTAAAGTTTGTAGCTCCTCCTAATTTGGTTTTTGCCTTCATATAGGAACCCATAGTCATAGACAAGTAGATAGAACTTAGATGAGGTATTTTATCCCTTTACCAAAGCTTTCCAAGAGTGAACTCAATGTCCTATCCTTCACCAAAGCTCTAATACCATGTTGAATTTTCAAGTGCAACAGAAACAAGCACTAATTTCTAAAATACTAATAATTACTTCAAATGATGTAGATCTTCTTTTAAATATCTAGTTTATCATTAAGCAATTACACTTCATAAATTCAACCATAACACCATAAGGACAGTAGAGATCACAATGCACAAAGAAGCAGAAGATTTACCCTGGGAAAACCCACTTGGGGGAAAAACCCAACAACCTTTTCCTTATAGAAATACTTCAATTCACCAGAGATACATCTAATAAGGCTAGTCAACTGTCAGGTCAAACTAACTGACAATGCTTATGGTCAAACTTGGTCAACAACCATCAAGTCAAGCCTCCAATCTTCCCAGCAACTCGGCATGATCTAATCCTCCCTAGGCCAAAATTCGGCCTCCCAAAAATTGTCTAGAAGCCCAGAAATTCGGCCTACCCAGAATATGTTGCTCAAAAAACTGCCCAGAATCACATGTGCAAGCTAGAAGAGAGAGAGATAGATGCTAACGATGAATTCGCCCTTCTTCTCCTTCGCCTGGATGCCCAGAAACTGTGTTTCATGTGTGAGGTTGAATGGTTCCTTTGTGGAGGAGGTCGAATCCCTTTATATAGTGTTATGCCTTTACAAATGGATGTGTCTGTTCACTGGGGCCGACTTGACTTGAGGGAGGGCCAACTTGACTAGTTTGGAGCCAAAAATTCAAAATTTCAATTTTTTCTTTTAAATACGACACGAAGAACATGTCTTATAATAATTCTTTCAAGGGTTAAATAATCGAAATGACATGAAGAACGTGCCTTACAGATTTATTATACATTACAAGGGCTAAAATATAAATTATGAAGACCGACCATAGCTACAAAATTCAACACAAACGTTCTATTTGTAAAAAGATTTTATGGCATCTTTCTACTCCTTTAGCCTTCTATCTATCAATAATTGCAACTATGAGGTTTGTGGTGGGGTAGACAAAAAGGTTTAATTCCTTAGCAAAATTATGTCTACATAATTATGAGCACTGCCAAAATATACTAGTGTTAATACACTTCTATTTTCTATAATTCCTATGAACTTTAGGGTCTTGGGTTGTAATTTTCCCACTGTGGCTACAAGTGGAACTATAGGTTTGCTTTTATCTTTTCTTGGGTCTTGATTCCCTTTAGGCAACTCTCTTATAGGCACACTCAGTGTGATTGGTTGATGCTTTGACGACATTTTTGTTTATTAGCTTGAACTTGTTATTCTCCATTCAGCAGTTGCATTCTTGTGCTCATCCATTATTCACATATAGTGGTGTATCACTTTACACACCTTAGATCTCAGATGTGCTAGATGATATCTCATGTTAAGTTAGGTTATTGGTTATTATGGTTTCATTGTGTAACTTGCTCACTTGGAAATGATGACAAGGTTTTAACTTGTTGTTTAGATGCTGACATTGGACAGATGTTTTATCACTTTTGACTTATTAAAGATATTACCTTTACTATTTCTAACCATCCCAAGACATAATTACTTCTACATAAGTCTACCTTAAGCTAGACCACTAGGTACTAATGGGAAGTCAACGTGGGTAGCATGGTCATATAACTTTCATACTTAACATTTAATACTCTTACACTTTCCATCCCATCCTGTAATTTTTTGTAGATGTTCTATGCTTGATGCAATCACATAAACAATAAAGTAAAATGTTGATAGAACATACCAATAGATCGACAGAAGACAAGCCAGAAATATATGTGTGTTGGTGCGTTGCAGCGGTCAGCAGGATGCTTCAACCAGCAAAGTCTCAATATGGTCAGCCAACCAGAAATGTCACACAACCCTCTAGGACAGCCAAAACGGTCAACCCAAAAGTCAACGTTGTCAGTCAACAGTCAACGCAAACAGCAGCAGCAGCTAGGTCAATGCAGCCAAGTTAAAGTCAACATATAGCCTCAAGAATAGTGCCAAAAAATGCGGATTTGGAAAATCGAAATTCTGGGAGAGTTTCAGGTCTGTTTGACCTTGCGTTGACCAAAGTCAATGTTCATCAACACTGTTGCAGAAACTCTAGGCCAAAAACATAAATGTGTTGCTGCTGAAATTTTCCCACGTGTGGAGAGAAGAGCCTCCAAGGTCATCAAACCAATCAGATGAGGAGAGAGAAATGTGTGAGGATGAGATGAGTGAAAATGTCCTCCAATGTTGACCAATATATATATGCATCAATGAGGGTGTGTGACACAATAGCTGGGGCACAAAACCTTAAGCCCGACCTGCACATATTTTGAATAAATTCAAAATAAATGTTCTGCTCATCGGATCAAGATGATCTTTAGATCGATCTTGCACCTCTCCAAAAGAGGAGTCCAATAAAAATATTGGCATCTTCATCTGAGCATCAAAACATGGAGTTTGGACCTAGTTGTCCAAATTTATCACTCCATCTCAACTAGAGAGAACTCCATCCACCTGTGCAATCCAAACATCGTGCGACATCCCATCGTAACT
The DNA here is from genome assembly GCA_034641835.2 of Pinus albicaulis. NCBI lineage: Eukaryota > Viridiplantae > Streptophyta > Pinopsida > Pinales > Pinaceae > Pinus > Pinus albicaulis. The sequence goes on along the minus strand of CM076573.1, from coordinate 376,142,100 downwards.
TGCTTTGTTGGCTTCTTTATTTCAGAACAGTAGTGGGTCAGTCACAAAGACATCATTCCCGGTTGACAGATTCAGCCTCGAGGTCCGAAACCTCTATAGGACTCACAAAGAATCTCATACCAACCCGAAGTTGTTTTACTTGACCCGTAATCAGTTGGAGGTTCAAAACCTCACTATACTTGATCCCAGATCATGTCGTTGGACCGTGCCATCCTAGATAGAGAGTACGGCAATCTCTGATGCATCCATCAGTCTTTGCTACTAGTCTCTAGCTTTTCCCACCTCACTGACCAAATGAGAGGTACTTCCCATGAGCCCTGAACTCAATGGGTAGAATGCATACGGGGCACAGATAATGAGAGGTAAACCAACTCAATCATCATAACGTTGGGGCAGAAGCACACCAACAAGGTTCGGCAAGCCTAGCACTGTGGTTGCTTATAGCTCTGAGAAGTTATCCCCAAAGCCCCAGAGCTCATCATCCACCAGGACCCTCAGCATAGGGTCGTTCCACGATACCAAGATTCTCACGAAAGGTTAGGAAATTGACCTTCCCCAGGGGCTTTGTGAGAATATCTGCAACTTGCTCATCAGTTCCTATATGATCGAGCCTTACGGTGCCTCGTTGTACCATATCCCGGATAAAGTGGTACCTGATATCAATATGCTTGGATCGATCGTGGAACACGGGATTCTCGGACAACCGAATCCCACTCTGGTTATCACAGAGTATCACGGTGGTATCTAGAACATGCTCGAACAACTCACTAAAAATATTTCGCAACCAAACTGCTTCAAAATAGGCCATACTCGCTGCAATGTATTCGGCCTCCACGATGCTCAAAGCCACTGACTTTTGCTTCTTGCTCATCCATGATATCGAAGCAGAACCAAGTGTGAAGCAGCATCCCGATGTGCTCTTACGATCCACCACAATGCCAGCCCAATCGGCATCAGTATATCCATGGACTATCATGCTCCCGGCAGTGTATATTAGCCCATGGTTTATCGTGCCCCGAAGATATCTCAACAGATTCTTGGCACTAACCCAGTGAATGTGATGAGGCTCAACCATATGTTGACTCAAAGTGTTCACTACAAAACATAAGACAGGACGGGTGTTCACTAAGAACATTAGGGCCCCTACGAGTTGACGATACTCACTAGAATTTGCTAGCACGAACCCAGCAGTGTTGCCACTCAACTTCTTAAAGTTGAGCTCCATTGGTGTCGACACGAACTTACAGTCCACCATACAAAATCTTTCCAGAAGCTTCACAATGTATTTTCCTTCAGAAAGAAAAATCTCGCCAGGTCTTTGCCAAGCCTCCAAGCCTAGGAAGTAATGCATCAGTCCGAGGTCCTTCATCTCGAACTCAACAGCGAGCTCCCTCTTGCACTGATGAATGAGAGGGTCAACACCTGTCAGGAAGAGGTCGTCCACATACAGCACCAAAATGAGAGGCTTTTCTCTATCAACCTTGAAGTAAAGGTTTGGATCAGCATTACTACGAGTGAAGCCCAGCTTCATCAAGTAGCTATCTATCCTCTCATACCAAGCTCTGGGTGATTGCTTCAACCCATAGAGGGATTTCTTCAACCTGCAGACATGGGTGTCCCGATCCTAGACTTCAAACCCCAAAGGTTGTTCCACATACACCTCTTCCTTTATCGCACCATGTAGAAATCTGATGAAAACTCCATCCTTGCATAGCAGTAAGAACTATGATAGATCAGATGGTGGTATATCGGGCCATAGGTGCAAATATATCATCATAGTCTACGCCTTCTTTTTTAGAGAAGCCACGGGCAACGAATCTTGCCTTGAACTTTTCAGCACTCCCATCAGATCCATGCTTGATCTTGTAGATCCATTTCGAGGTGACAACTGCTTTGTCCTCCGGTATTGGAACCACATCCCAGACATCATTCTTCATTATGGACTCATACTCTTCGTGCATAGCATCCTTCCAGACTTGATGCTTTACGGCTTCCTCAAAAGACCCAGGCTCAGATTGTACAATAGTACTCATGGCTGCTAGATACCCTTGGTATCTATTCGGCTTCTTGCTTTCACGAAATGTCCCCCTTGGGGCCATATGTCCCTCGACATCCTTGAGAGTGTCCCTGACCCATGATGGTCTTCCTCATCGAAGGAGGTGGATCAATCGGGTCAATCAGTCCTTCAACATCGAGCATCGTCTCATCTTCGGTTCTTCTTGATTTCCAGGCCTTACTTCATGATCTTCCTCAGATCTCGAAAGATTGACTACTTTCCTCAGGGAAGCATCTTCGTCAAAGGTAACATCGTGGCATATCTCCACTTCCCTTTGACCAGGCACATAGACTCTATAGGCCTTCGAAGTTTCGTTGTAGCCCACAAACATTCCCTTCTTCCCAGAAGCATCCAGCTTGCTCCTCTTCTCTTTCGGCACATGAAAATAAACAAGACATCCAAAAACTCTAAAATGTGAGACGTCAAGTTTCTTACCAGATAAAACCTCTTTGGGAGTTTTGGAGCCCAGAGTGGAATGTAGGCATCAGTTTTGTATGTACACAGCAGTGTTCGCAGCTTCTCCCCACAGAAAATTCGGTAGACCTTGGTCACATAGCATGGCACGGGTAGCGTCCACAATGGTCTTATTCTTTCGTTCAGCAATGCCATTCTGCTCAGGAGTGTAAACAGTTGTGGACTCCCTCTTGATGCCATCTTCTCTGCAAAAGTTCTTGAACTCGTTTGTCTCATATTCAGTGCCATTATTGGTCCTCAATATCTTGATCTTCTTCCCTGTCAGATTTTCCACCAAGGCTTTGAAGGTACGGAACCACATGAAAGCCTCATCCTTCTTCTTCAAGAAGTATATCCAGGTTTTGCGAGAGAAGTCATTTACAAATGTCATATAATAAGAACATCCTCCCAAGGATGTCACAGGCAGCTTACCAGACATATCAGAATGTATCAATTGCAAAACATCAGACGTCTTCGTGACACTTGAGGGGAAAGGTCCCCTTGTATGCTTTCCTTCGGCACAACCCTAACATACATCTTCATGATTATTTGAGAACTCGGGCATCCCCGTCACCGCCTTCCTTGCTTCGAGAAGGGCTTTGTAGTGAAGGTGTCAAACCTCCAATGCCATAGTTTCGTCTGTCGGATAGTATCACACGTCATCGCTCCCAGTCGACTTCCTCCAACCTGGTAGAGTGTATCAACTCTAAACCCAATCGTGATAGCTTCCTTGAAACTCTTCTTCCAGATGCGCACCTTCCCATCAATGAATGCCACATTGAAACCTTTGTCTTCCATGGTCGATATAGACACAAGGTTCTTCTTCAAATCAGGTACATAGAGTACATCCTGCAAGCGTAGGACTTGACCTTGAGACAAGTGGAGGGTCACAGTCCCTGTCCCTTTCACGGCATATGTGGCATTGTCTCCAAGGATAATTTCCAAATTACTATCCTTCTCAACCATATCAGAAAGTGCTTCCTTGAAACTAGTGATGTGCCTTGAGGCACCACTATCTATCAACTAGACATCCATAGTGTCAAGTGGAGATGCAGCAGAGAGGGCAGATACAAGAATGAATTCATTTCTTTTATCAACAACATTTGATTCCTCATACCTAGAATTTCTCGACCTTTTGAAAGGTTGACCATTTCCACCGGAGGGAGCCTTTCTCTTCCCCTTGAACCTGTTGTTCCTTTTATTTCCATTCCTCCGGTTGTTGTTGTTGTCATCATCATCGGGAGAATCCATCTTGAAAGGGCATTCTCTAGCATAGTGACCTGGCTTGTGACAACTGTAACACTTGACCTTATTTCCTTGGGCCCCTGCTCTTCCTTTGTTCCTTGGACCACCAAGTTCTTCTTTCTAGAATGAGCAGCGAAGGCAACATTTCCTTCATTTTCATATTCCTTCATCCTTGTCTCTTATTGTACGCATCTCGATAGTACTTCGTCAAAGTCAGGTATCACATTGTTATTGAGAATGGTAGTGTTGAACACATGCCATTCGGATGAGAGACCTCCAAGTGCGGTGAGAACCATCTCTCGATCAGCTATTGTCTCCCCAATAGCCAGCAGATTATTCCTGATCTCGGTCAGCTTCAGGAAATATGATTGAACAGACTCATCCCTGCCTTTCTTCAGATTCTTCAATTGGTTCTTGAAGAATAGGACTTGATTCACATTGTTGGCCTTGAACATGTTGACCAACTTATCATACATCTCCTTGGATGTGCCCAGCTCAAAGATGTAGGCAACCAGACTCTTATGAATAGAGTCCCTGATCATCAGCTTCGCTTTGATTTCTCCCTTCTTGTACTTTGTTTTGGCAGCAACAGTTGCAGTGGATGGAGGCTCTTGAATTTTAGCCTGCACATAGTCCATGACATCTCGGTCTTCCAACATAAGATCCAATGTTATCTTCCAGGCATGGAAGTCATCCTTCCCAGTCAATTTGTCATCAGCCTTAAATCCATTGTAGTTAGAGGAACCCATGCTCTTCTTCGGTGATTGCTACAAACTAAGGCTTTGTCTTCACCTCAGCTCGAATCCCATGTAAATTTTTGTAGATGATCTATGCTTGATGCAACTTTACTTCTTATCCCAATATCAGTTAGCAATCACATAAACAATAAAGTAAAATGTTGATAGAACATACCAGTAGATCGACAGAAGACAAGCCAGAAATATATAAGTGTGTTGGTGCGTTACGGCGGTCAACGGGATGCTTCAAACAGCAAAGTCTCAATATGGTCAGCCAACCAGAAATGTCACACAACCCTCTAGGGCAGCCAAAACGGTCAACCCAAAAGTCAATGTTGTCAGTCAACGATCAACGCAAATAGCAGCAGCAGCTAGGTCAACGCAGCCGAGTTAAAGTCAACGTCTAGCCTCGGGAATAGTCCAAAAAATGCGGATTTCGAAAATCAAAATTCTGGGAGAGTTTCAAGTCTATTTTACCTTGCGTTGACCAAAGTCAATGCTGGTCAACGTTGCTGTAGAAACCCTAGGCCGAAAACAGAAATGTGTTGCTGCTGAAATTTTCCCACGTGTGAGAGAAGAGCCTCCAAGGTCATCGAACCAATCAGATGAGGAGAGAGAAATGTGTGAGGATGAGATGAGTGAAAATGTCCTCCAACATTGACCAATATATATCCATCAATGAGGGTGTGTGACACAACAGCTAGGGCACAAAACCTTAAGGCCGACCTGCACATATTTTGAATAAATTCAATATATATGTTCTGCTCATCGGTTCAAGATGATCTTTAGATCGATCTTGCACCTCTCCGAAAGAGGAGTCCGATAAAAATATTGGCACCTTCATCTAAGCATCACAACATGGAGTTTGGACCTAGTTGTCCAAAATTAACATATCCATATAAGAAAAAAAAACAAATATTTCCCTAACATATGGTTAATTTACCAAAGATCATCCAAAAACAGGGTTATGAAGAAAGATAAGAAAAAATGCAACCCTCAAAAAAGTCAACTCAAGCCAACCAAAAGATTGATGAGGTCTATCAAGTCTATATGTGACCTTGGCCTTGGTGCAATATTTCTCATGATAGCGCTCAGAGCAAAGCAGTGTCTTTTGACAACGTTCACATTTCCCAAGTCAGTTCATGATTCCCAATTCAGTGTTCCCAATGGTGATAAAGTCAACCTAGTCTCAAATTGCAGAGCATGATGAGAGGATTCCATGCCATGTTGCATTTTTCAAATACAAGCATCCAGTGGCTAGTTACAACTTGGTCAAACTTAGTCAACAGGTCAAGATAAGTTTTTAGGAGGCTTAACAGGGGCAAATCTTGACATAATTTGATGTGTAATATGTTGAAATTGGTCTACATAGTGAGAGGATAAAAATTCATGTCTTGGTTTCTCCAAATTCCCAAGGACATTAGAGCTCCAATAGAGCATGATGTAGCAGGCAGGTCATGATGCAACAATGTTGGAAAAGATATGAATATTTTGAGACATGACAAGTTCAAATCCAAGATGGTTTCAGCATAGCCAGGTGTCAGAATTGTCACAAAGTTAATGGCATTGCAAAATCAGCTTCCATGTGGCTAAGTAGAATTACTAAAGGGAAAAGTCGAGTCAAAATAGCCATTGGTGAATCCAACTCGCCATTAGAGGGTCTAACTAGCCGTCGCAGACTTGATAGATCAATTAATTGAGCAATGAACTATGAACAAAGAGAATCTTGAGCTAAATTGTGGAAATTTGTCCAAGTCGACCCCCCTAGTGGATGAATGAAAAATTATATTGTAATATTTTATGAATTAATATACTAAGTATCCAACATGTTGATGAATAGTAAATATTTTATTTAGGAAGAGCCAAACAAGTCATTAGCTAGTAGTTATAATTTTTTCTATAAAAGGCTAACCTCTCAGTGTAATGTGGTTGTTGCTCATTTGAGAAAACTATTATCACAATAATGAGTTCATTTTATTTCAATCCCTTGTGTAATTTTGTGCATTGGTGGAGTGGATATTGTTTCTATTTTTTCTCTTGTTATGTGATTTGGGCATTTTAATTCTAATTCCTTTGAATGATAAATAAAATTATCCCAAGAATAACACCACTTACCATTAAGGAATACATAGTTACATGGAGAACACCGATTAGGGAAAAACCCCACTTTTTTTTTTTTGCATGTAAATTCAATCCAAACTATTTCATGAGAAAGCTTCATTAGTCTTTCGGATTTCGTATTTTACCACACATAAGGGATGAAGGTTGGAGATGTCATTCCAAAGAGAGGTCTCTCCTAGGGATATTTGTAAGTCTTTGAAAGGAAGTAAGCAAAATTGAGAGCATTTTTCGAAAGGACCAAACCCATTCCCTTGCTCAAAGTCACCATAGTGATTTGAGAAGATTTACTTCACACTCAGCAAGAAGTGAGACTCCAAAGGGCACAGGTATATCACAACAACCACTTTAATTTCAAAAATCCAAAATTTGTTTTATTTTTTGTAGATAGATTAGGAAGTTTGTCTATTGGTTTCTATTATCATATAATTTTAGCAGGCTAGAATATTGAGAATAAGTGTTATGATTGATGTATCTAGCTAAGATTTGATACAAACTTTTATCACACACCATTTTACACTTGTATCTAGCCATCTATGTTGCAGAACTGCAGGTTTACAAGGTTTTATCTCATTGGATCTGCAATTTACAGCCATCAACGGCAACTTTTGCAACTATACAAGTAAGTTATCTCACCATAGAACTTTGGATAGTACTCTAACTTGTTTTAAAACCAATATTTTCACCTTTTAGAGTAGTTTTATTTAATTTCCAACCAATATTAATTGCACAACATAAATTTGGAATTTTTTGGGTATTTAAATATATTAATCACTCACCCAAAAATCTGAAAACCAATTTCCAACTAGTTGGAAATTAGGTAGAGAGGAGGCCCCGAAAGCCTCTACATTAACCCTCTAATCTTTCCAACCCCTAGACTAACCCTCTAGAAGTATCTAGGAACTTGTAGGGTGGCTATAACAGTTAGATCAGATTGTTGTCCCTGCAACTTATGCAGGTTTTACAATCTGCTATACAGGATAGCAAGTTGTTTTGAGATGTATCTCCCTAACCAGGCATCCAAACTGAAAGTTAACACTATTTCAGGTTAGGATTTTCAGGGTAGACCAAAATTTATAGGTTGCATGTTATATGTTTTTAGAGTTTTGGAATAATTGTTGTTTAGAATTTTGCTACTACAATGACAATATTATAGATAGGTAGCAGAAATAGAGTGAACGTCTCCACCCCAATTGACTCCACATAAGGCACTAGTCTTGTACCGGAGTTGTTAGGGGTTGTTTAGGGACTCCTTCCTTGGTTGTTTAAGAGGTGTTGGGCCTAAATAGCAGCAGCGTGGGCCAAGGTGACAATAGGTCCCTGCCTTGTGTGTGCACATCTCACAAGGTTGCTTGGACCTTAGCAACATTGCTAATTTGATCCAAAACGATACTTAGAGAAATTTGATCGCAAGACTACACAAATTCAATTTTCCAGCTTGCTGGGAAATTGCAATTTGTTGCTAGTTAAAGGCTTTGGAGTGATCCTAAAGGGCCAATTGAATATCTCCTAGCCTCCCCACCCCTAGATATTGGATCTAGAGAACGTTGGAACTACTTGGGTGGCTATTTCAAAGGGAATTGATTGTTGTCATTACATTTTTTCTGCAGATTTTACAGTCCACAATCACAAGACAACAAACAAAATAACACTAGAACCACCCTAACCAAAGTTGCAATCACAAAAATAACATTAGATTTGGTTAGTATATTTTTTGTACACTCATTTTAACTACTTACATAATATATCTTGTGCATTTAAATACTTATCTCGTTGGTTGGGGTTTTTTACTGTGGATTTGTATGCAGAAACTAGTAGGCTAAGTTGTAAGAAATGCCATCCCTCACCCTCTGAAACGGCGTTCACCATTTTCAGTACGAAAACTCGTACAATCCAGCCTGAAAAGGGCTTGGATACGAATCCGTCTCATTTCAAATTTTTGGAAACAACGCCTTTTCAATTGGATACGAATCCGAGGATTTTTTTGCAATTTTTGATCCATTTCCATATTACGGATCTGTATCAGGATTTCTGGATCTATATCATGAAAAACGGGATACAAATCCGGAAATCGTGATACGGATCACATAATTTAGGAAATGGATCCCAGTAATTTGCTCGCAAAATGCCAAGAACGAATATTGAATGTCCAAAGAATCTGTGTCAACGCCAAAAAACGATTTTTCCCTCAAACACAGAGAACGGGTCATATGTAAAAGTGTAAACTTGTCGCCTTTACCCATCATCATTTAACACATTTACGTGTCATTGAGCCGCTCATTTACCGACTCGACGACAAGAACAGTGAAGTTTCAACACTGGCGCAGCTCGAGGCTTGCGGACATTTGTGGTAACTGGTTTGTAATTTTGGCTCGAGTTGTTTGTAAACCGTGGTGCAAGCACTAGTTTCGGAGGTTGTAAATCGTGGCGGCATGGTGCGAGCACTAGTTTCAAAGTTTGTATATCGTGGCAGCGTGATGCAAGCACAAGCCCTGTTGCAAGTTGCAAGAGCCCGAGGCTTCGAGCCTGTTGGTCGACGAGTCGACGACTTATAAGAGCACGAGCACGAGCCCAAAGCCCCGAGGTTGTTGGTAACTTGGTCGATGAATTGTAAGAGGCTAAGAGAACTAGCTCTAGCTCTGTTGGACGTCGGGCTTAGAGCACGAACCCGAGCTTGGTAAAGAGTTACAAGTCGCGATCCAAATCTTGACTCTTCGAGGGACAAGGTTACACCATTACAGCCTACAGGTAATAATGAAACATTGTCTAGAGACTAGAACCTATCTTGTAGATATCATTCCATGAGCTAACGTCAGTTTGAACTTTGGAAGTCTTTTCCTTTAATTTTGTAGTGCTTGTCTTGTAACTTGTAAGTTGTATAGGATACCCATCTTTTTGTCTCCTTTACTTATAGAATTCCAGATATGTAAGATGTATCTAAAGGTTGAACAGTGAAACTCTTTGCAATCTATGTACATTGCTAATGGAAAAGTTGAAACATGTTTAATTAATGAAATGTCGATGTTAACAGTTATAATCACTTAAATTTTTAATGTACATTCAACTTTATTTGACATTTGTCCCAAGTTCTTTTTACACTTTGTTTTCATTCTACAAAGGAGAGAAAATTTTAATTTTCCTTGGATAACCAACTCCAGTCTTCATGTCAGTGTATGCACCGAGATGGTGTCTGAGGTCTCATAGTCCAAATTCCAAAATCAATTTTGTGCTTACTGCTTGCATTTCCCAATGTTCGCAAGGTACAAAATGTTCACTGCTTGGCATTCCTGAATGTTCATTTCCTCACAATGTCACGTACTCTAGCCAAACACATTCCCCTGTCTACCTTAAAAACTTTTCAAAAAATTGAACCAACTTTTACTAGAAGCTTTTACATTCTAATCTCAACTGGAAGTAAAGGTAGCCTTGTCCATTCAAGAATCTTTAAGGCGGTTGAGGTTGTTAGCTGAAAGTATTTGTGACCACCTTGAATATTCCACACTCCACGGATCTGAAAAAACCCGGGGCCGCCTAACAAGACTTGTTAAATGATAAATTACAACAAAACCTCAAAGCTCAAATAGAGTCAAGAAAGCTTAAGCCTATTTCAAATATCAATGAAGAGAAATAAAATATTTTCCTTACCAAGAGTTTATAAGAATCTGAAATGCAAATCCTATGATATAATTTTATATATATTTACCTATTTGACAAAGTTTTTATAGCAATTAAGGGGTTAAATTAAACTTTAAAGTCTCATCTTTCAAGCAAGATATTTAACTGGAATTTCACTTATTTCTTAGTCTACAACTGTTGTTATAGATTAAACCCTGAGGCTGAAACATGATCAGGTCATCCTAAGACCTAAAGGCTAATATCCTATGCAAATGACCAAGCATTTATTCTCTTAAAAGTTAAAACAACTATCATTGAAGGGGACAAATATTTTGTAAGTTCTAGCATGAAAAGTTAAAACAAATTACAGTTATAAATTTCAAAATTATTTGAGTTTGAATTTGTAATTGTAAGTTTTATTTTGCAGTGTCATTTACATCATCATCATGGCAACTTCAAGTTCAGCCATTCATGAGGCTGACGAACATGAACTTGAATTTGTCTCTAAAGTTGATCCAAAGTCACCACTTTGGAAATATGTAACTGTTGTAGGGAAGATCGAAGAAGGGGGGTCATTGGCATGGGTTTGCAGTGAGTGTCAAAGGTGTTTAAGGGATCATACACACAAGTTAAAGCACATTTACTTGGGTTAAGAGGCAATGGGATTCGAATATGCACTGGACCACCTAGAAAGAATGGGACAGAGGGAAAAGGTTTAAACAAGGAAAAACTTGTAAAATATCAGAAAGAACAAGATGACGCGGATGCTAAACCAAATGAGACAAATCTCGTCTCTCAATTCAGACAACCAACAAGATTGGGATCATCTTCATCAAGGGCTCGAATTCCCCCTCATGGAATTGGCAACCCTAGTTCAAAGCGGCCTAATTTGGGGCCGCTTGAAAAGAGTTTTAATAATGATGCTCGAGAGATGGCAGATGCAACTATAGGTCAATGCATTTATCCAAATGACCTTTCTTTTCACCCTGTGTGTGTTAATTTTTTGTAGCATCAAATGTGTTCTTGCAATGAACTTGGTGTGGACACTAGAATACCTAAGACCTCCAAAACCCATAAATCATTTCTGGAAATTCCACCTAAAGATGGCTTAATTAGATTATTAGTCATTTCTTAAATATTTTCCAAGTCTAAACTGAGGGAATATGGCTAATTAATCAGAATTAATTAAGTCAAGGTGTGAATTCTCTAAAAACTCACACGAATCGATCTAGAAATTATCTTAGCCATAGATTAAGATTTAATCTTGGTCGTTGGAGTCCCAACAAAAAGCCATAAGAAGGGATCGATGTGGTGATGGAAAATATACTAGAGTCGCTTGGAGAATTCAATTTTCCAGAGTAGCAGCAGTCAGTTGCCGGAGTGTTCGCACTTCAGTGAGGCAACAAAGAAAGTGATGGGCAGGGACAGTGATCCAGAGGAAGTTTTCCAGATCTGAAGAGGTTGCAGCAAGAGGTTCGAGTTATTCCCAATGAGGCAGCACAGAGGACTACACAGTTCCTTCAGAACAGCAATTCGATTTAACTAAGGAAAAATTTGTTCTTAGTTCCAGAGGCTCGGCAAAGGGTCTTCTTAACCACTGGAGTGGCACCTGATGATAATGAAGAGACTTCATGCCCAAGGATGAACTAAAAGACATTTGTACCATCAGATATCATCAGTTCAACAGAGTTTTTTAACTCTATTTCTATTTTCTCATCATTTTTCTCTGATGCACAAATTCCACGCCCTACGAGGAATTGTAATAAGTGATGCTAGTAATGATGATTTTCAGTCAGTATTGAGTCTGTAACAGGCCTAGGATGTTGGGACTCGAACAGCAAGCGAGTACACCTTGTAGTGTTTTTTTTACTTGGTTAATTATTCCTCCTTTTTAGCAGCGAATAATTTTCTAGGTTTTTTCACTCATTGCATTACCCCAAAGACGGGGTGACGGCATGAAGGTTGAGCCCCTGACGCGTCTTAGAGTCTAGAGTCAATGCATATTACCATAGTAGATCACACAAAAAAAAAACGTGGAATTTAGCTAGGTCTAGATAGTGATTTTTTAACTTTTTTGATTTCCCGCAGCTCAAAAACTACAATTAAATTTGTAATTGGATTGTAATAAGTGTTGTCTAGAGAATTTGTATGGGGTATGACTAATCAAAATTACACCTCTCACCCTCAACTTTCTACTATGACACACTTTGAGGGGTTAATAATGAGTTCTGGACCCTCAAACCCAACATTTCCTAAGTTTAGTGGAAATTGTGGCAATTAATTAGGCTAGAAATAAATAAAATTCACTCATTGCATTACCCCAAAGCCGAGGTGACGAAATGAAGGTTGAGCCCCTAACGCGTCTTAGAGTCTAGAGTCAATGTATATTACCATACTAGATCACACAAAAAATTCGTGGAATTAAGTTAGGTCTAGGTAGTGATTTTTTAATTTTTTAGATTTCCCGCAAGTCAAAAACTACAATTAAATTTGTAATTGGATTGTAATAATTGTTGTCTAGAGAATTTGTATGGGGTATGACTAATCAAAATTACAACTCACCCTCAACTTTCTACTATGACACTTTGAGGGGTTAATAATGAGTTATGGACCCTCAAAACCCACATTCCCTAAGTTTAGTGGAAATTGTGGCATTTAATTAGGCTAGAATTAAATAAAATAGAGAGAAATTATTCCATGTGACAAAATGACGTGGAAATGACTTGGAAATAATCCTAACTCAAAAGTTCAGTCAACAAACATGTGGAGGATAACTGAGCACTCTGCATCATTAATTCATCATTTATTTATGTAAAATCGAATTTTCCAGAGACAAAGCAGCACTTACACTCAAGAAAAATCGAATTTACTAGAGGCAGTTGAGCATACAAGGAATATTCTTCTGGATCAGTTGACTAAAGACCAAGTGGGGACCTCTTCTCAGGATCTATCTAGAGTGCGACAACACTCAGCACTGAACTTAGAGGATTTATGCTATTTGGACTTCGCAGTCACTCAGAACCACCACACAGTTCTCATGGACCTACGTAGAAGATAACTGGTGTCAGCTACAGGTACAGTGTCAGATGGTTCGAGTTTGCGGTCACAGACTCAATGTACCACGGGACTTCTTCTAGCTTATGGATGAGTTCGCTAGTACATATGTAAATTCGATTTCCTTAGGTGTGAAAAAAGAAATTCGATTTTGCTCTAGGTGTCTCAGTCTTCTCCATATGGAACTTGGCTTACCTTTACTCATGTTTTGCTTCAAGTTCACTTCTCACATGCATTCGTCCTTGGGAATTTCTCCCGAATCTCTATATAACAAAGCCATTGGATATTGTATTGTATCATGTTATGAGCTATTGGGCTTGAAGAAACTCTACCATTTTTGTATATCAATAAAATCAACACTTTGGGGCTATTTAGCGGATGTTCTCTTGGCGTTATGAGGTGATTTCTTTCCATACTATTGCTATTGTATTTGAATTTGTTTACATGCCTGATTAGTATTAGTTTACATTTGTCATCTAACTTGGATTGATGCGTGCAAGCTATCTTGCATGCATCATTGATTTAGAGTATTATTCTAGAAATTAGTTTGCCAAGTCATTTTCGGAGGAATGTTTGGTTTATCTATTTCATTATGATGCTCTAATCCTTTTGAAGACTAATATTTGTTTTAAGTGTGTAGGGAAGATCTATTCGTATTGTGTGCAGGAAATCCATCCGGGCATGGGAGAAGTCTCAAATAGATCAATTCTGTTAAAATTGGACAACTAGGTCCAAACTCCATGTTGTGATGCTCAGATGAAGGTACCAATATTTTTATTGGGTTCCTCTTTCGGAGAGGTGTAAGATCGATCTAAAATTGATCTTAATCTGATGAGAAGAACATTTATTTTGAATTTATTTTTAATAATTTCAAATATGTGCAGGTCGGCCTTAAGGTTTTACACCCCCAGCAAATGTGTCACACACCTCAGTGATTGATATAAATAGAGTCAACCTCGGAGGACATTTCACTCATCTCATCCTCACCCATCATCTCTCCTCTTCTGATTGGTTCGAGCTCCTTGGAGGCAGTTTCAGTTCACATGTGGGAAAGAAGGACGAAGCCGTTGTTGCTGCCGTTGTTGTTGCCGTTGCTGCCATTGTTGTTGCCGTGGCTGCCATTGTTGCTGCTGTTGTTGCTAGTGTTGTTGCCGTTGCTGCCGTTGGGGCAGCGTTGACTTTTCTAGGGTTGACTTTGAGTTGACCGTGTGGCTGTTTTGAGGGCTGTTGTGACACATGCTGGGTTTGCTGACCAAGGAGACTTTGCTGGTTGAAGCATCTTGTTGACCGCCGTAACGCACCACCACATTTTTCTATTTCTAGGTTGTCTTCTATAGATCCACTGGTATGTTCTATCAGCATTTTACTTGATTATTTATGTGATTGCTGTGGTGAAAAGTAAAGTTGCATCAAGCATAGAACATCTACATAAATTTACATGGTATCGAAGCTGAGGTGAAGACAAGCCCTAATTTATAGCAATCACTAAAGAAGAAAATGGGTTCCACAAACTATGGCTTCAAGGAGGATGACAAATTCACTAGAAAGGATGACTTCCATGCTTGGAAGATGATATTGGATCTCAAATTGGAAGACCAAGATGTCATGGACTATGTGCAGGGTAAAATCCAAGAACCTCCATCCACTGCTACTGTTGCTGCCAAAACAAAGTACAAGAAGGGGGGGATCAAAGCAAAGTTGATGATTAGGGAATCCCTTCATAAAAGTCTGGTGGCCTACATCTCTGAGTTGGGCACATCCAAATAAATGTATGATAAATTGATTCTCATGTTCAAGGCCAACAATGTGAATCAAGTACTATTCTTCAACAATCAATTGAAGAATCTGAAGAAAGGCAGGGATGAGTCTGTCCAATCATACTTTCTGAAGCTGACCAAGATCAGGAACAATTTATTGGCTATTGGGGAGACAATAGCTGATTGAAAGATGGTACTCACCGCACTTGGAGAGCTCCCATCTGAATGGCATGTGTTCAACACTACCATTCTCAATAATAATGTGATATCTAACTTTGACGAGGTACTGTCGAGATGCGTTCAAGAAGAGACAAGAATGAAGGAGTATGAAAATGAAGGGAATGTTGCCTACACTGCTCATTCTAGAAAGAAGAACTTTGGTGGTCCAAAGATCAAAGGAAGAGCAGGGGCACAAGGAAAGAAGGGAAAGTGTTACACTTGTCATAGGCCAAGTCACTATGCTAGAGAATGTCGTTTCAAGAAGGATTCTCCCAATGGTGATGATAATCAAAGGAACAACAAGTTCAAGGGAAAGAGGAAGGCTCCCTCCAACGGAAATGATCAACCATTCAAAAGGTCAAGAAATTCCAGGTATGAGGAATAAAATGTTGTTGATAAAAGAAATGAATTCATTCTTGTATCTGCCCTCTCTGCTGCATCTCCACCCGACACTATGGATGTTTGGTTGATAGATAGTGGTGCCTCAAGGCACATCACTGGCTTCAAGGAAGCACTCTCTGATATGGTTGAGAAGGATACCAATCTGGAAATTATCCTTAGAGATAATGCCACATATCCCGTGAAAGGGACAGGGACTATGACCCTCCACTTGTCTCAAGGTCAAGTCCTCCGCTTGCAGGATGTACTCTATGTACCTAATTTGAAAAAGAACCTTGTGTCTATATCGGCCATGGAAGACAAAGGTTTCAATGTGGCATTCACTGATGGAAAGGTGCACATGTGGAAGAAGAGCTTCAAGGAAGCTATCACGTTTGGGTCTAGAATTGATACACTCTACCAGGTTGGAGGAAGTCCACTGGGAGCAATGACATGAGATGTTATCCGACAGACCGATAATGGCACTGAATATGAGACGAATGAGTCCAAGAACTTTTACAGAGGAGCCAGCATCAAGAGGGAGACCACAATGTTTGTGGGCTACAGCGATACTTTGAAAGCCTATAGATTATATGTGCCTAGTCAAAGGGAAGTGGAGATATGCCACGATGTCACCTTTGACGAAGACACTTCCCTAAGGAAAGTAGTCAATCTTCCAAGATCTGAGGAAGATCGCGAAGCAAGGCTTGGAAATCAAGAAGAACCGAAGGATGAAACAATGTCTGATGTTGAAGGACCGATGGACCCGATTGATCCACCTCCTTCACTGGGAAAGAGACCATCATGGCTCAGGGACACTCTCGAGGATGCTGAGGGACATGCAGCCCAAAAAAAAAGGGGGACATTCCGTGAAAGCAAGAAGGCGAGTAGATACCAAGGGTATCTAGCAGCCATGAGTACTATTGTACAATCCGAGCCTGGATCCTTTGAAGAAGTCGTAAAGCATCAAGTCTGGAAGGATGCTATGCACGAAGAGTATGAGTCCATTATGAAGAATGATGTCTGAGATGTGGTTCCAAGACTGAAGGACAAAGCAGTTGTCACCTCGAAATGGCTCTACAAGATCAAGCATGGATCTGATGGAAGTGCTAAAAAAAATTCAAGGCAAGATTCGTTGCCCGTGGCTTCTCTCAAAAGGAAGGCATAGATTATGATGACATATTTGCACCTGTGGCCCGATACACCACCATTCGATCTATTATAGCCCTTGTTGCTACGCAAGCATGGAGTCTTCATCAGATGGATGTGAAGACTGCATTTCTGCATGGTGCGATAAAGGAAGAGGTATATGTGGAGCAACCTCTAGGGTTCAAAGTCCAGGATCGGGACACCCATGTCTGTAGGTTGAAGAAAGCCCTCTATGGGTTGAAGGAAGCACCCAGAGCTTGGTATGAGAGGATAGATAGCTACTTGATGAAGTTGGGCTTCACTCGAAATAATGCTGATCCAAACCTTTACTTCTAGGTTGTCAAAGGGAAGCCTCTCATTCTGGTGTTGTATGTGGATGACCTCTTCCTGACAGGTGCTGACCCTCTCATTCATCAGTGCAAAAGGGAGCTCGCTGCTGAGTTCGAGATGAAGGACCTAAGACTGATTCACTATTTCCTACACCTGGAGGTTTGGCAGAGACCTGGCAAGATTTTCCTTTCTCAAGGAAAATACATTGTGAAGCTTCTGGAAAGATTTAGTATGGTGGACTGTAAGTTCGGGTCGACACCAATGGAGCTCAACTTTAAGAAGTTGAGTGGCAGCGCTGCTGGGCCCGTGCTAACAAATCCTACTGAGTATCTTCAACTCGTAGGGGCCCTGATGTTCTTAGTGAACACCCGTCCGGACGTATGTTGTGCAGTGAACACTTTGAGTCAACACATGGTTGATCATAACATTCACTGGGTTGGTGCCAAGAAACTCTTGAGATATCTCTGGGGCACAATAGACCATGGGCTGAGATACACTGCTAGGAGCATGACACTCCTTGGATATACTGATGTTGATTGGGCTGGCAATGTGGTGGATTGCAAGGGCACATCTGGATGCTGCTTCGCACGTAGATCTGCTTCGGGTAGGAAACGAAAGTCGGCAACCTTGAGCACCACTGAGGCGGAATACATTACAGCATGTATGGCCTATTATGAAGTCACTTGGTTGCGAAAGATCTTCAGTGAGTTGTTCGAGCATATGCTAGATACCACTATTATCCTTTGTGATAACCTGAGGGGGTTTCGTTTGTCATAGAATCCCATGTTGCACGAACGATCCAAGCATGTTGATGGCTAGTACCACTTTATCCGGGATATGGTACAGCGAGGCGCCATAAGGCTCGATCATATATGAACTGATGAGCAGGCGCAGATATTCTCATAATGCCCTTGGGGAAGGTCATGTTCCTAACCTTCCGTGAGAATCTTGGAATCGTGGAACAACCCTATTCTGAGGGTCCTGTTGGACGATGAGCTTTGGGAGCTCTGGGGGGCCTTAAGGATTGTTCCTCGGAGCTATAAGCACACACGAGGCTAGGCTTACCGAACCTTGTGGTGCTTCTGCCCCACCTTTATGATATTTGAGTAGGTTCACCTCTCATGATCTATGCCCCGCATGCATCCTACCCACTGAGTTCCGAACTCATGGGAAGTACCTCTCATTTGGCCAATGAGGTCGGAAAAGCTAGAGACTAGTAGAAATTACTGATGGACACATCAAAGATTGTCGTACTCTCTATCTAGGATGGCACGTGTCCAACCACTTGATCTGGGATCAAGTCTAGTGAGGTTTCGAACCTCCTCCTAACTTCGGGTCAGATGATCCAACTTCGGGTTGGTATGTGACTCTTTGATTCCATGTGAGGTTTCGGACCTCCTACTGACTTCGGGTCAGATTGACCAACTTTGGGTCGGTATGTGACTCTTTGAGTCCATGTGAGGTTTCAGACCTCCAACTAACTTCGGGTCAGTGAGACTAACTTCGAGTTAGTATATACGACTCTCTTGAGTCCAAGTGAGGTTTCAGACCTCCTACTGACTTCGGGTCAAATGAACCAACTTCGGGTTGGTATGTGACTCTTTGAGTCCATGTAAGGTTTTGATCCTCCCACTGACTTCGGGTCAGATGAACCAACTTCGGGTTGGTATGTGACTCTTTGAGTCCATGTGAGGTTTTGGACCTCCAACTAACTTCAGGTCAGTGAGACTAACTTCGGGTTAGTATATATAACTCTCTTGAGTCCAAGTGAGGTTTCGGACCTCCTACTGACTTCGGGACAGATAAACCAACTTCGGGTTCGTATGAGACTCTTTGTGAGTCCTATAGAGGTTTCGGACCTCTGGGTTGAATCTGTCAGCCGAGAATGATGTCTTTGTAACTGACCCATTACTATTCTGAAATAAAGAGGTCAGCAAAGCAAGTTACGGCGGGATGACACACGATGTTTGATTGCACAGGTGGATGGAGTTCTCTCTAGTTGAGAGGGAGTGTTAAAATTGGACAACTAGGTCCAAACTCCATGTTGTGATGCTCAGATGAAAATACTAATATTTTTGTTGGGTTCTTCTTTTGGGGAGGTGTAAGATCGATCTAAAATTGATCTTAATCCGATGAGCAGAACATTTATTTTGAATTTATTTTTAATAATTTCAAATATGTGCAGGTCGGCCTTAAGGTTTTACACCCCCGCAAATGTGTCACACACCTCAGTGATTGATATAAATAGAGTCAACGTTGGAGGACATTTCACTCATCTCATCCTCACACATCATCTCTCCTCTTCTGATTGGTTCGAGCTCCTTGGAGGCAATTTCAGTTCACACATGGGAAAGAAGGACGAAGTCGTTGTTGCTGCCGTTGTTGTTGTTGTTACTGCCGTTGTTACTGGTGTTGCTGCCGTTGTTGTCGTTGTTGCTGGTGTTGCTGTCGTTGCTGCCGTTGGGGCAGCGTTGACTTTTCTGGGGTTGACTTTGAGTTGACCGTTTGGTTGTTTTGAGGGCTGTTGTGACACATGCTGGGTTGGCTGACCAAGGAGACTTTGCTGGTTGAAGCATCATGTTGACCACCATAACGCACCACCATATTTTTCTGTTTCTGATTTGTTTTCTATAGATCCACTAATATGCTCTATCAACATTTTACTTGATTGTTTATGTGATTGTTGTGGTGAAAAGTAAAGTTGCATCAAGCATAGAACATCTACATAAATTTACAAACTCACTCCTCAATTCAAAGTGATCCAAGACTCAGCGACTTTCAATCCCAAGTTTTGCATCAAAGGAAGACAAAGAGGGAGTATATCGTTCTCTAGCTACTTGATCATCTATTTCCAATTCTAAAATCTAAAATTTTCAATTTGTAGAGCGTCTTAAAGTCATATTTGCTACATCAAGAGCGTTTTTCTAAACTACGCAAGAATGGGGGTTTGCTCCCATTCCTTAGGCTAGTGTCTTTCGATATTAAGTTGTACTTTAGATCCTTTCTATTTCAGCCTAAGGTTTGATTTTCTTTCACAGCCCGCAAGCTTGAGCGTGAAAAGCGAGGAGCTTGAGGAAAAGATGGCCAAAGGAAATTGATACTCCTTGCATGGGAAGGCTTCCATTACTTCAAAATCGAGTTTTAAAGAGGTCTTAAGCACCTTTGGGACAGCAGCAAACTTGATCTTTTTCGTGGGCTTTGAACCCTAGAAAAATTCATATTTTGAAAGTTTTCTCCATAAGTTGTGTTGTCAATTTTCGAGGAGGGGATTAAGCCTTTTTCCAAGCTCTTTATTCGTAAAAGGACCTCCTTTTGGGCAGCCTTCTTAAAGGTTGTTTTCCTATAGTATTCTCCTTCCTTGGTTGAAGAGGAAGGAATTTCTTGGGTGGATTGATTCATTTTCTAATTTTCATTTTATGCATTCTAATGAATTAACAACTAATGCACTCTACATCCATCTCACTAATTTCGGTTAAATTAAACTTACATGCATGAGTCTCAATGCTGAGCAAAATCTATTTTTATGTGTGAGCAATTCACGTGGTTGACAAAATTCCATTGATTTAATGTTTATGCTTCATGCATGTTGAGAAACCATTGAAGCACCTATTTTTTATAAGAACTTATCTCATTCCACTTGCCATTAAATGCTACAACACACATAATTCTATTGTTTCTCTCAAAGTTTGGTTTATTATTGCAAGTAAGCACCATCTCATCTCTTGTGGAAAATTTGCATGTATTATTTAAATGAGATTAATCAACATTCATTTCACACAAACAACTCATTAAAACTTACCTCCAACATAAGTTGGTTGTATAGACCTCTAGGGACCCTCTATTCCCCTATTGACTCCTCATTGTGAGATCCACATAATTTGGGTGAGGGTGAAGTCTGATGATTGAAGAGTTGATTTGAAATATTTGTTGTAGAGTAAGTTCAACTAAAATGAAACCAAGAGCACTCTTCATCACATTTTCCTTTTTATGGTTGTTGATGTCATGCAAGTAGTGTGATGCTTACTTTCTATATTTGCAAAGTTTAACTTCATCTTCAACGTCTAAATTTTTTGTTATTTCTAACTATGACAAGATATGTTTAAATGTTGTGATTTGGTTATCCTATAATCATTTTTATCATACAAATATCTTGTGCTGACATCTTTTGTTTCCGTTTCAAGATTATTGTGTTCTCATCTCTTTGAGCATTATTCTTGAGCACATTATTTAAGGCACTGGTTGAATGGTTTGATATTATTATTTCAAAGTTGCTCATAAAATGCTCATAAATCTTTAAAAGTAATCCAATTTCACTCTAACAATTCTCCTAAAAACTCAAAATCTTTAACCTAGTTTCTCTATTAGGGACCACCCCCCTTAGCTGACTTAGGAGATAGCTTAAACGAAGAGATTCGGGAGTAGGTGACAGCCCCTTCTCTGAATTCCTTGCCAACAACCACACCTTGTGGGGTTGAAGGCTTTTTCCACAAACTTGTATGTAGGTGTAGGCGGCAAGGAGCGATAACATTTTTGGCGTTGTTGTCGAGGACAAGCTTTCTTGTACCTGGGAAATCGACTAACTTTTGGTTTTTTCATGTTGGATTTTAGAGTTAGATTCCTGTTCAAGTGGCGACTCCACTTCTTTCATTTTCTGCAAGGATTTTTGTTGAAGCCTTCTTCTTGTAGAATTCTTGCTAATCTTGAAAAGGTGCCTCTCTCTGATATCCATTTGCTCTTTCAGGGTCAAGTGAGCATGACATCATGAATGATCTGTTCGCCCCTTGTGATTTTACTAACATTCCAGGCTATCCGAATTTTATTCCGGATGAAGCCATTGAGGTTGTTGATGAGTTGCCTAGTTTTCTAGGTAACAATGCCATTACCACCGAAACTCACCTTAGGAATTTCCACCTTTGTGTGAGAAAATGGTGTCATGATATTAACCATGAGGACATTAAAATGAAACTTTTCATCTTTTCATTAGATGGTGATGGCTATGGGTTGGTTCAAAACTTGCTAATAGTTTTGATTCTCTAGAATTGATCATTGATGCCTTTGAAAAAAAATATAGAAATGAAAGAAAAATCAAAGCGAAAACTCAAGCAAATGAAAATGATAGGGATCACATCAGGGAGTTGACTCAAATGATTAAGGATATGCAACTCAACAAAGCTCAACTCATTAAAAACATGGAACACAATCAAACAAGATTAATAGTAAATCATGCATACACAATAAAGGCCATGGAGGTCAATCATTCTAATCAGATAACCTCCATTCAAAACAGGTTGCTTGCCATGGAAGAAAAACAAGTGCAATTAATCAACACCATGGAAACAAATCATGCCAAGGAAATAAGTGTTATGAAGGCTAATCATATCACTTTTCAGAATAGGCTGGAGGAAATGGAAAGATTACAGGTACAAAAATTTCAGCTTATATCAGATCATGAATGGGAAAAGACTTTTGGACTTTATTTCAAGAAGTGCGAGATTTTGTTGTAACAGATACCAAATGGAATAAATAGTTATTGTTTATTATTAAATTTGCAAAGTTACACCTACAAATAGGAAAACTTAGTGAGCTTTATACGTATTGCTGATTGTAGGAAAACTCTCAAAGTTGGATCCAAAAAGCCGGCCAGGAATTTTTTTTCCAAAATTTTCACAAGTTTTCCCATGTCTAAGCAATAATGTTTCTCTTCAACTGCACCAACTCATTCCCAAGATCAAATTTTGTGATTTCGTTCTAGAACAATTTGTCAATATCATATAAAGCTACATTATACGCAATATACACATTTCTAAAAGAAAACGCAATTGCAACCTAGTTAATGGTAATATTTTCTTTCTTCATCTTCTAATGCTTATTTTCCCCCAAACCTCTATGCCTTCAATCTTAAGAATGCATAGATATTTTCAATCTCATTAATATCACATGTAAGAATTAGGTATATCTTCCTATGCAACAAAAACATCCAAATAAACAGAAACCTTGCCAACTGGAATCTACCAACTATACAGAATAGACTAATCTTGTAGCAAACTAAGCTTTTTTTCCAGAGCATTTTCCTCACAAATCTGGCAGGTATTTTGCTAGAATTTTGGAATTGCAGATTTAGATTGCAGAAATACAATATTCAGGTGCCCAAACAAAAACCGGGCCATAAAATCCATCTGCAATATTCCTGTGGAATTGGGATTTTCATTGCCAAATTCTGTCAAGTTGCTAGATGGAAAGAGTGATTTGGCATAAGAAAAGATGGATCCCTCACTATACTAGTGCCACTTTGTAGCTAAAATATTTAACTGGCTGTTTATAATCTTTTGTGACTCCAGTTGCTGTGCTAGAAAAGAAGCTTCGTAAAGCATGCTCGCGACTTCTATCATGGGCTGATCATAAATGATATGTTATAAAAGATTATAAAAGACCTGCTTTACAGATAGCATAGCTATAATTTTGAATAAAATACAATAAATTTGATGGCAACTATTAATTTACAAATAAATGGAAATTTTAAAACGATGTTATTACAACAAATCCTATCCTACCACATATTTCTATATCCTTGTTTGCTCTGAATGGCATACTGAATCAGCAAATAAATTGAATAAGATTTGCTCTGAATGGCATACCGGATCAGCAAATAAATTGAATAAGAAAGGTTGCACATCCTGAAGTGTATCTGGTCCTCCGAGATTGAGCAACAACACTCCCACTCTTTCCTGGTCAGAAAGAGCTTCACTAGCTACCTCAACATTTCCTTCAAATACAAGAGCACTGGAAGAACAACGGGTTTGTCCAATAAACCCTGTCTTATTAGCTGCTCCATATAAGAATGGATTCCACTGCAGTTGATTTTGACCAGTCAAACTAGATTTGGAAAAATGCTGTTTGCATGAAACTTTCTCTATAATTATTTTGTCAGAAGAGGAACTGCCAGGCAATCTTTTATAACATGATGACACTTGTGTTTGACCACATGACCTGCATAAAACAAGGCGCAAGTTATTGACCACCATCACAAAAGATAAGGAAGGAAGTACTCTTGTACCAGATACACAAATTTAGAGTCTAGACTAATTCTCATTATATAACAATCCAGAAAAACCACGAACAAGTCTCCGAACAGGCTAATAGTAATGATTTATAAATCTGTCACTTTTATTATCCTTTCTGGCTCCAATCAATGTTTTTATCTGACCATTGTCGATGATGCCCTTTTTTTGAACCAAAAGAAATGCAAATACAAGAAATGTTTTCAAAATTAATCGAAAGGAGTTTATTCCCAAGTTGGGTTTCACCACTACAGCAACCTTGTGGAAAAGAAATGGTTTGGCTTGTACTGTCAAACGTAATGTGTTTTATTAAGCATTCTCAACTACCAGGCATACACTCATCTGATGTGTTACATGCCTAAGAATCGACAAGGTCATTAATTGTGAAAATAATTATATAATTATATGGGCTGAACCCTTTCAAATTTTATCAGGAGTCAAATATATGTAAAATTGTAAATATACTTAATAAAGATATTATGTATTAATAGGTGGACATAATCAATTTTCATTAGAATTAATAATGTCTAGATTGGCCTAAATGGTCCTTGGTTAATGTTCACCCTCTCAATTCAGATAGGTCAAATGGTCTTGTTACCCCTCATGTCAGCAATGGTACATATATTTTCACATTGTGTTTATCACCATTGTAAGCCCATGGTCAGAAGTCAAAAGCCTCGTAAAAACCATGTGAGTTATTGTAATTAGGTATCCTAGGTCTTGTGATGGTCAACCATGGTCTGTCCTTTTCGGTTAAGTCTCTCGTCTATTTATCCTATATAGGATCGAGAGATTGTGGATGAATCTCATGGAGACTCATGGTTTAGAAGAGTGTTGGTTATGTAGGGGCGATCGCTAGTGTACGGACCAGTTCAGCCAGTGTTAAGGTGCACCTGTCTTGACTCCTACCACATGGTTATGAGTCATAGAGTCTGTATATGGCCTTGGCATTGGTGCAGCATTCCTCAAAGAGTACTCAACATTGCATCCTAACAAAATCAGCATTTTCACATTTCCCGAGGCAATTCATGTTTACCGATGCAAGTGGTCCAAGAAGTCAAAAGTCAACTTGGTCCCAAAATGCCCAGCATAATGAGTAGATGACATGCCAAATTGAAATTTTTCCAAATAGTGAAGTCATGATGCAGTTACAAGTGGTCAAAGTTGGTCAAATGACACATGGGACTTCCAAGGGGCAAAACAGGGGCAGGAGTTAATATATTGGTGCATGCATCACGTCAAATTCTTACTACAGGATGAGAGCAATGTTATCAGAACCGAACCGGCCTATCCGGCCGGTTAGGGCATCGAAACCGGAATAGGCTGATCTGGTACCAAACCGGCCTATTTCACTGAACTGGTTGGTTCAGGACTGGTTCCCTGCAATCCATACGCATGCAGGCCAGCTTAAAAAAATTGCCTTCTTTATATTTTTTAATTTTTCATTTGGTTGGCCCACTTCTAATCTTCCCCTAGGCCAACCTAATATTCAAGTCTATGGCCCTAGTATTGCTATGCAATACATGATAATGTTAAATTCTTCAAGTAAAAGGATGAAAATAAAAGATAAAGGAGAATGTAATTTTTCGTTTTCATCCTTTTACCTAAATTTTTAACATTACCATGAAATGACTCAGAATGTTTGAGAGTGGTTCCAAGCTCATTGGATTTCATATGGAGAAAGTAGAAATTTAAATCTCACTCAAAATCCAGCAAACTTAACAGTTTTTCAGGTTTTCAAGAATGGGGGGATTACAATGTTTCCATTGGCTTTTCTCATGTACGAGAGTATGGAACTAGTATTTAATCAAGAGCACCAAGTCCTCTATATACTTTGATGTTAGTGGCATTGGTTGTCGAACTCCTTTATCATGACTCTACTAAAAATGTACCCATCACTCAAACAGAATCTTGACTCGACATGCTACAATTTTTCTATCTTAATTTAATGCTTAAAGGGTTTGATTGATGACGAAGATCCCAATATAGGCAATGATTTTGATGATATGTATGTATTTGTTGTAGCATGATTTTTCATGGATTTTAGAGGCTATCTAGGGCCTATTTATTGATGTATTTCTGGTTCAGAGATGGATTACACTCAATGCTATTTCGGTTATGTGCACCCTTGCATGCTATATAAAAGAGATATTTCGCTTATTTGTGTATAAATGGTTTGGATTCATATGGATGCACATGAATATATATGTTTTTCTTTAAAATTTGAATTTTTTGTGTTTTTGGTCAACCGATTTTTCAGTCTGGTTTTTTTGCCGGTTCCAACTGGTTCTTGATCCACAAGATTATTCGGTTCAATCACCAATTCAGTTCAAGTGAAAGGAACCATTACCCACCACATGTGGGTAGTGTATATAGGAGAAAAATTGTTTCCTAGATGGTCTTCAGCCAGCAGCCCCTTGCAACCACCAGATACCTCGATGTGCCATTATCTCCGAGACCTGAGCCAGCGATGTGGTCCCTCGACCATTTGTTATGATTGTATGTTTGAAGGTGGGCCTCCCGACCCCAAAGGTATGGCTTTTCAATGGTATAGTTGAGTAATTTTTCTTACTTGTCATGGGCACTTTGGGGCATGGATTAGTGGGGGGATTCGGTGGAAAGAGTGGGCGAGGTCTGTATTCTTGTCTCCACTGCTCGATTTCGTGGTTAGCCTTGTATCCTAGTCCCATGGGATTTGCTTTACTAGCCATTAGCTTTAGGGTTGGCACTACATGGTAAATCCTGATTTTGGTTGCAAGGTCCCACCTCCGGACACCATATACATCGCTCCCTTCCAATCATTTTAATCACATTCATTATTTTTCCCATCGGGATCCACATGTGTCCACTGGGTCCACATAGGGTTAGCCTCCCCCTCCCCTTGTTCGCACCTTAGGTTGGGCCTAGAACGATGCCTGGAGGTTGATGCAACTAAAAAGAAAAGAAAAAATATAATTTGGCCACTCTCAACAGGAAATGCACCACAAAATGCAAAAGATGGTCAGGGCATACAAATTTAGCACGTGGAAAAAAGCCAAACGTGAGCTCTACCCCTAATCCATGGCCATCACCCTGGTTCCTATGGGCCCTAGATGAACTCCCTACACATTAAGGAACCCATGATTGTCCCAACCCCTGGTGGGCAATGAAATGCCCCACCTTAAAAGGGGGTATCCACAGTTATATCATATGCATCATGCTCTCATCCCCTGAAGCCCCTAGCAATTATGAAGAAAAATCAATCAAAGGCAAAAGGCGGATGAAGAAGGGTGGAAAAACAAAGGTCGGGGTAACTCAAGTACCATGATTTGCTCCCTCCTACACTCATATACCCAAGTGTGGGCTTCCTTTATTATAGCTACCCTTGTACCATGGCATGTGGCTTGGAGCACTCCCCTAATCCCCACTCTATTCCATCACTATATCATTTGCCACCTACCACCTGATGGATGTACCATGGGCATGTCACTCCCTTAAAAGGTTGAAACCACCTAATAGCATCCTTGATTAACCCCCTTATTGAGCTTGGAAACACTTGTACATGCTAAAGCCCATTATGGAAGGGCATGCCACCATGAAGTGCCCCATTGATTCCATGACTTGTAAGCTCTTTTACTTGATTATTCTAATGATTTGTTGTATTGGAGGGAAAGGGGACGCATTGGATCTTATGCAGTATTGCAAGTGGGTCTCCATTTGGGGCTTGGTCTCCCTATACAAGGTCCGAGCCCTCCAAAGGGCCACATTGGCACTTGTAGGGTGAGCGTTGAGAGCAAGGTTGCGGGGGAGCACCCCCTCCCCCCCCCCCCCACGAACCCGCTCCCAATTTCCGCTCCGAGCAGGAGCGTTTTTGGAGCGCATCGAGAGCACGCTCCCTACGCTGCAAAAATGCTCCCTGCCAAAATGGGAGCGTTTCAGGGAGCACTCGGGAGAGATTTTTTTGAGGGAGCGCTAGGGGAGCATTTGCTCCCAAGCGGTCCCTGAACCAAATGAGTGCTCCCGTTCCAGCAATTTGATGCTGACGCCCAGCCATGCACAGAGGAGGACAAGGACGGCGTGTTTTTTGGAATGGGGGGGGGGTTGGGAGGGGAGCGGAGGGGAGGGGAAGAAATAAAAAGCCCTTCCTCCCTCATTCTTATTTTTTCAAGAGAGAGCAAGAGAGCAAGAGAGGATAGGAGAAAGAGCAAGAGAGGAGAGGAGAGAGTGAGAGAGATCAAGTGAAAGGAGAGGTTGGAGAGAGCAAGGAGCTCAGAGGTAGAGCTTGGGATAGAAGCACAAAGAGGTTGGAGAGAGCAAGGAGCTTGGAGGTAGAGCTTGGGATCGAAGGACAAAGAGGTAGGAGAGTCCAATCTAATTTTTTTTTTCCATGAGAATTTTTAATTTGTTCAAACATGAAAAATTGAATTTCTTTTTCTATGTTGCATTTTAATTTGCTGAAAAATGAAAAAATGATTTTTTTTCTATGTTGCATTTTAATTTGTTGAAAAATGAAAAAAAAAGATTTTTTTTCTATGTTGTATTTTAATTTGTTGAAAAATGAAAAATTGAATTTTTTTTTCTATGTTGCATTTTTTCCTATTCCCATTTGTCATTCCTCCATTTTTTGCAGGATACAAACTTGAAAGTTTGAAACATCATGGCTATATGGCTTGGCATTTTCTTCTTGTTGGTTTCGTTTTTTGTTATTTTGGTGTTCGAGAGTAGAAGAAAGAGGCTTATTCCAGAAGAGGAGGATGAAGAAGTGGGTAATAGTGGATATGATGAAAATCCTAAAGAGGAATACCAAGGTAAGGAGGAACGGGAGAGTGGAGATAATGAGACCACAGTGACACCAACTAAAATTGACCAAACACCATTGTGGAAATATGTTACTAGGCCTGAAGAAGGGAAAGGGGGTGGAACCACTAAATTTTTATGCCCCCATTGCAATACACAATACACAGGTTCATACACCCATGCCAAAAGGCACCTTTGTGGGAAAAGGCCATGGGATGGAGATACAAATATAGGAATCAAAACTTGTGTAAGTGTGTCAGCAACAGATAGAGCAAAATACATAAGGGAAGAGGAGGAATCCCAATACAAATCTAAAAGATCTAAGGGTTTCATTGAATCTTATGCACCATCACATCATGCACAAAGAAGTCCATCAACTTCCACCCATGGCAGTGGATATGGAGGCACACCTGGCACAGGACCAAACATCTCTTTAAGGCGTAGAACCATATCAGATTTCCTTGATGAAGGGTCTAGGAGTGATGTGGATTCAAAAAAATTCGGGTTTCTCTATGCATGTGGGGTACCATTCAATGTTCATCGCTCACCTTATTGGCATGAAATGGTTTCTGCCATTAATGATGCCCCCAAATGATACAAGAGCCCTAGGTATGACAAGGCTAGAACCGTGGGACTTGATCATGAAAAAGCAAAAATAACTCACTCTTTGAGTAGAATGACAAGTTCTTGGAATGAGCATGGGGTGTCCATTGTATCTGATGGATGGACAAATGTAAAAGGCAAGCCATTGATAAGTATTCTTGATGTGCCTGTTAGTGGTGCAATATTCCTTTCATCATATGATTATTCAGATAAGTTCAAGATCGGCATCAACATTGCAGAACCATTACTTGACACAATTGAACGTAATGGGCCATACAATGTCGTCTAAGTCATCACTGATAATGTTGCTAATTGTAAGGCAGCGGGAGCAATTATTGAGGATAAATACCCCAACATATTTTGTTTTGGGTGTTTGGTTCACACAATGAACCTTTTGATGCATGATATAATTAAAAGCAAACAACTTCAATATAGATGGCTTGGTGATTTGTACAAGAGAGGCAAAGAAATGATAAGATTTATTACAAATCATAACAATACCCATGGGATTTTCTGCAGTCACTCAAGATTGGAGTTGTTGAAGATTGCAAAGACTAGATTTCTAGCTATTACCTCACCTTCAGGCGCCTTTTGAAGGTAAGAGAGTCATTTGCAGCCATGGTATCAAGTCCACACTAGCATATATTAAAGGACAGGGCAACAACATCAGTTGACAGGCAAGGTTTTGAACATGTGGAGGAGACCACTCTTGATCTTTTCTTTTAGGCATGTGTGAGGGAAATTTTGAATTTCACCAAGCCCATTTATAGCATGATTCACTTTGCAGATACAGATAAACCAGTGATTGGGGAGGTGTCAGTGTTTTAAAAACCGGCCGGTTTGAACCGGAAACCGGCCAAACCGGCCGGTTAGACTGCTCGGCGGTTGAAACCGGCCAAAAAACCCGGCCAAACACCACTCTTCGCCATTTTTTGAGAAAAACCGGCCCTAACCGGCCGGTTAGGTGCCAACATCTACGCGGGCATTAAATGGGCGGCAATGGAGTTGAGCGGACCCACCTTTTTTGATTTTATGAAGTGTTAGGGCTGAGTTGGAGGCAAGGGGAGGGTTGTTTCCCTCCAAAAACACCCTCTCCAATCTTTTATAAGGAGGAGCAGCCTCTCCTTTGTCTCACACCAACTCATTGAGTCATTTGCTGTTTGTGAGACTTGAGTTTGATTAAGAGCTTGAGCCTTGGAGAGTGTTGAGTGTTTGGCATTTGCTGGAGCAGTTATCTTGGAGATAGTTTGGAGCTGTCAATAGCATTGGCATCTTCAAGAGGACACTAAGGAGGCTAGTTTGCATTGCCAGGTAAGCTGTTCAAACTTCATGTATTTATTTTCTGAGTTCTCATGTGTTTAGCAGCTAGCTATTTAAAATTTTATTGCTCTAAAATCTCTAGTCCTGACTCCTAATCCTATCATCTAAATTTCAAACATGTAACAAGATATTAATGTCCATTGTCAACTTTAATCTAAATTGCATACATCTGCTATATTGTGTGTATATTCTCATCATTTCATATTCTAGTATATGAAACCAACAAATAGTATAAACAACATGGATCATTTTTAAAAAATAGACTAATAGCATAAATTCCTTTTGAATTACAATTTACACCACATTGCCACTAGCACTGTAGGTTGGTTTACATTTGCAGATTACATTCAGAAAACACTTACAAACATATCAAAACAACATTACACTAGAAAAGTGCATTTCAAAAGTTGAAATCAATTCTATTTTTGAAGTTTCAAAAGTAATTTCCCTTAATTGTGTTTTCCCAATGTCAGTTATTTTACAAGTTCAGGTGAATGCCAATTCCATTATTTAACTCAAATTTGTTCTCAATTTACCTATATTGTGCACTATATTATTATTATTAGAAAACAATTGACAATGAAGTTAGTCATGAAGTGAAATGTCCAGGAACAAGTAAGTACATGACACATATATGCTATTTTTGTGAGATACAAAAGATCCTTAAGGAAAGTGTGAATGCTTTGACTGTACACAGTAATTGAAGGCTCAATAATCCATCATAGATAGGAAAGTCAGATAATGTCTTGGTAGTCCAACAGAAGTGTGAAAGTGAACTAATCGCCACTCTCATTTGAAATTTGGTACTTATCGATAACTGTAACATAAATGACAACTCGATGTTTGGCACACTTCAGTTCACCAAAATAAAACAATGGAGACCACATTTAAGAGAAATGCATCTCTTTTCTATATGTATCCCCCTTCAGAGATATCATTAGTGAACTATGAGTTTTGGTTATTGTTAGATACCCCTTCAGAGATATCATTAGTGAACTATGAGTTTTGGTTATTGTTAGATAGTATAACATTATAGTCATCTAAGATTTGGAGTTGATGTTGAATTTCTTTAGCATACCTTCATCTACAAGGTGCTTCTCTCACAATAAAATTCAAATAGAGAAAATATAAGAGCTCATCTCAGATCCTTCTAATTTCATCCCCGAATTGGTTGAAAATTAGCAACTGCTGCTAACAGGAACTATCCGTAGTTTTGAATAACTTTGATTCTGTAAAAACCATTCCATTTGTTTCTTGCCAACATAGGCAAAAGACTCACATATCTGAAGGCCTAGTTACCAAAAGAACAATAGGAATCTTGAGTCAATAAGACTTAAAAGTAAAAGTAACTAAGCAGATTTATGTAGTAGTGAAATGTAGGCAACTTTTTTGATGCAAAAAATATATTGCCAATGTCAAGTGCTTTTAGAGAGAGAGCTTATGTGCACAATTAGGATTATGGAACTTCACAAGGCAACAAACGTTAGTGTTCTTATCCAATAGCACAATAAAACAAATATTTTCCACAAATGAACTATTAGAGCATGAACAAGTTACAACAGAAACCTTATGTTCAAACTTCAATGAGCAACAATGAATCTTTTATGACAGCAGCAAGCTAACAGTGAGCAATTATTTTCTTATGTTCCAATCAAAATAACTTAGTCTTTTATGAGTCATGACAGCAGTGAGTTAGAGGCTAGAGCACTTTAAAGTTTAGAATCTAGATGCAAAATGAGATGTCAAAATGTAAGTGAAACAATCCTCTACCAAAACCACTTTGCAAACACCAAATTCATAAATGAGTTAGGTCTTCTTATGATGCTAACATCACTGTTATAGATCAGACTTGTTGATGCTTATGACAGTCGTCAAAACTTCATGAAATATGCCAAACAATGCATGCCCATTAAATGAAATTAACTTATTAGTGTCTTGGGAAACTTATGAGTTAGTTGAGTGCACTTTTATGAATATTTTAGCACTGTTATGAAATGATTATCTTGCTGTAAGGAAACAGTGAGGAAACAAAGGGTTGGGATGCAAACCAATAGGCCTATTTTATTGCTCTAAAATCCCTAGTCCTCCGACTCCTATTATCTATGCTATCAAATTTTGGATGTTTGAAATTTGAATGTGCATTTTTTTTTGTAAATTTAGCTCTTAGCTGCAATTTTTTTTAAATGGCAGATTTATTTCCAGAATCCAAATTTCAATTATTTCAAGTCAAGATGGCTCCAAAAGCCAAGGACAGTGCATGGGTCCATTGTGATGTGATTGATGGAAAGATGGTATGCAGATTTTGTCAAAAATGTATTGGAGGTGGGGGTATTCTTAGATTGAAACATCACTTGGCTGGGATAAGAGGCAATGTAACACCATGTGATGCACCTAATGAAGTGTTAGGTCCGGTTAGGGCAGAATACCTTGCCAAGCTTGAAAAGTTTGAGGAGATTAAGGCTAGGGAGAAGGCCATCCAAGATGAAATTGCAAGGAAGAGGCAAATAGTAGAAATGATGAGAGAGAGTGGGTATGAAGATGAGGACTATGATATTCAAGACTCCTCTTCTATCCCTTCCACCAATAACCCCTTTCAGTATGTTCCTCCTGTTCGCAAAAGATCAAACCCAACAAAGAGACCCAACCTCATGAGTTATTTCTCGTCCAATGCTAATCCCACAACCCCTGCTAGTGCCACTGCCTCCATGTCCCAGCCAACTCCAAGTCGTCAACCCACTTTGGATCAACATTGGAAAAAACAATGCAAAGAAGCTTCTCATCGGTACATTGCTAGATGGTGGTATGATTCAGATATCCCATTTAATGCTGCTAACTCACCTTATTACCAAGCTATGTGGGACTCTGTTTTTGTTGCAGGAAAGGGCTTCAAAGGCCCTACTGCACATGATTTAAGGGGAGCTCTTTTGCAACAAGATATTTCTAGTATTGATGAGTATTTGGCTGAATATAAAGAGTCATGGCTCAAAACAGGTTGTTCCATCATGTCAGATGGATGGACTGATGGAAGGAACCGCACTATCATTAACTTCCTTGTTGCTTGCCCTCGAGGAACAATGTTTTTGAGATCAGTTGATGCATCTGATAAGGTGAAGGATGCAACCCTTCTATTTGAGCTTTTGGATGAGATTATTCAGGAAGTGGGAGAGCACAACGTTGTGCAGGTCATCACAGATAATGCCTCAAACTATGTTCTTGCTGGAAAGATGCTTGAGTCCAAGTATAGTACCATATTTTGGACTCCATGTGCTGCACATTGCATAGACCTCATGCTTGAGGACATAGGCAAACTGGAATGGGTAAAAAGCACTATAGAGCATGGCAAGTGCATTACAAAATACATTTACAACCACTCATGGGTATTGAACCTAATGAGGAAAAACACGGGGGCAAAGAGCTTGTTAGGCCTGCCATTACGAGATTTGCAACTCACTTCCTCACGTTGCAATGTCTCAATTCTCAACAGAAAAACCTGTAGAAAATGTTTTCTTCTGATGATTGGACTGAATCCCGGTGGGCTCGTAGACAAGATGGAAAAGACACCAAAAAGAAAGTCTTTGACAATTATTTTTGGAAAAGGTCTTCAGAGCTGGTAAAAATTACTGAGCCCCTTGTTAAGGTGCTAAGGATGGTGGATGGGGAAAGGATGGCAATGGGATACATTTATGAGGCTATGGATCAGGCCAAAGAGCAGATACGGGCAACTTACAAGGACAGGTTAGCTAAATATGGCCGGATATGGGAGATCATTGATAACAGATGGAACAATCAACTCCATCGTCCTATACATGCAGCTGGGTATTTTTTGAACCCAAAGTATCATTATAGATCTCGGCTAGGAGATCAGCAGGATGAGGAGATCAGATCTGGATTGATTGATTGCTTGGAGCGCATGGTCCCTAACCGTGCAGACCTTCTGGAAACACATAGACAAATTACTCTTTTCAGTATGGGAGCTGGTACCTTTGGAAAGAACTTGGCAAAAATGGCAAGAGATGTGGATCAACCAGGTACGCAATTCCAATTTGTTTTTCTTTCCATGTTAAATTGTTTGTAAATAAGTAATGAAATGAACTATGTTACTAATGAATGTCTTTTTATTTGCAGCACATTGGTGGGCGTCATTTGGCGGCCAATGTCCTCAATTGCAAAGGTTTGCAATTAGAATCCTCAGCCAAACTTGCAGCGCTACAGGTTGTGAGCGCAATTGGTCTGTTTTTGAGCGCATACACACAAAGAAGAGAAACCGTTTGGAACAGAAACGGTTTAATGATCTTGTGTTTGTGCAATACAACCTTCGCTTGAGGCGGAACCAACTGATGAACAAAACACCTGATCTAGATCCCATTGTGTTGGCTGATATTGATCCAACATCAGAATGGGTGGAGGAGATTGAAGATCCAGTGTTTGAGGCTGATTTTGATTTTGATGCAACAGCAGCGGGGGGTGAATTTGAAGCAGATTTGGTGGCACCATCAGACGCAGACCCAGGATTGGTAGCTGCATCAAGAAAAGGCAAACAACCAATGGTCTACTGTCGTGCACCTCGAGCAACTCGTGCTTCCATTAGGTCCACTTCTATTGTTATTGGTGGCAGGGGTACTGAGGTTGCAGATGAGCCTGAGGGAGAGGCATCCTCAGACTCTGATCCAGATGATGTCTATGCAGCGCCAGTAGCCGATGTTGATCCTGTGTCTAGTAGCGGTGATGGATTTGATGATTGATCATCATTCATGTGTAGTCTTGTATTAGGCCAATGGCCTCATAGCTTGTAGCATTGTTTTTGGACTTTATGGGCCATTTGGAGCCTCATTTCTTATGTATTTTTCGATGATATGTATTGCACTCTGTGCCATTTTGATATATTCACCTTTGCATGGTATATAAATGAGCAAACTTTGCATATTTTTGTCTCTATTGGCTTGGAATCATGGTTGCAAATCTTAAAAATAGTTTTTTTTATTAAAAAAATAATTATTTAATGTATTTTTTTTAAACCGGTTCATTGGCATCTGACCGCTCCCGGTTAGACCGGTTCCGGTTAGAAACCCGGTTCATTAGGCCACCGGTCCGGTCACCGGTTCCGGTTTTTAAAACATTGGGAGGTGTATGAGCAAATGGATTGCAAGTTGGGGCAAATAAAACATGTTCTTAAGGAAAATGATCCCAACTTGTATTCAATGATTCACAACTCTGTGTGTGCACGGTGGAATAAACTAAATGTTCCACTACATGCTTTGGCGTATATCCTTATGCCAAAATACTACTCTCCATTTTGGTTGGGCCAACCTGCACCTGGGTTGGGGTTAGGATCAAACCTCGTACAGATCTAGAGGTACAAGAGGGATATATGAAAGCATTAGACAAGTTGGTTCCTGACAGGGAGGAGTGTGCTAATCTCCGCCTTGAATTAAGCAGATACTTCAGTTGCACTGGTTTGTTTGGTTCTTTGCATGCAATGGAAGATAGAGACAGATTTGATGCTCTCACATGGTGGGAAGCATATGGCAGCATGGGACTTTTGCCAAAATTGGCAAAAACAATTCTCTCACAAGTTGTAAATACTTCTTCTGTAGATGTTGGGTGTGGTGCCTGATTATCTTCTTTATTTTGTATCACAGCGTTGGACCCATGTTCTTAACGTAATTAAATGATGCCCGGGGGGTCCAGGGGGGGCAGCTGCATTTCTGGGGTAGCGCCCCCGAAGCTAAAACGGATGTAAAATTGCCTTGTAAAAGTATTGTAACTTCTAGTGAATCTGGGTCGTTCATTAGGCGGATGATCTGATGGTAGAAGTTATGTTTAATTTAGGGTTTTTTGCCCTAGAAGGCAACCCCTCGTTTTGTATGAGGGTATTGTATTGCGGCTGTGTATTGTATGTGTATTCTCAGAGCGAGAAACAGATTTGGAGACTGTGAGATAGAACATAGGATATTACAGCAGATCTGTTGTAGGTTGTGTCGCTTCATTTTGTTGAATAATATAAAGGAATGACTGGTTGTTCGGGGTGGACGTAGCCCAAATTGGGTGAACCCCGTATATCTGTGTCTCTCTTGTTTATATGTTTTATGTGTTTGTGTCTCTGCATATTTTATGTGTTGCATTGCTCTATAATATATAATTTTTCTAACAGCGAGAGGTGTTGGAGCACCTACAACTTCATCCATAATGTGAGAGACACAGACTCAACGAAAACCAAGCAGAAAGCTTGGTTTATGTGCACTACAACTTGAGGTTGTTGAGACATTATTGTAATCAGTTTTATGAGGATCTATCACATAAATTTTGAGACAAACCCAGAGGACGATAATTTGGAGGACAACATTATACATCTGGACGAATTGGAAGCAGAACTTTCGAGAGATGAGGATGAAGCAACAGCAACCATGCCATCGCCACACCCACCATCCGGTCGTAGTGCCAGTGCCAGTGTTTGAGTTCCAACTATTGTTTCTTTGTTGACGCAGCCTCCACCTACATCCTCACATGGAGGGCATGGGCCTTCTAGTTATGGTCGTAGTACTTCCTGCGAGGAGACTGCTGGAAGACCACCATTACCACGAGCTACTCAAAAATTAGACATTTCTCGTGGCAAGAGGCCAAGCAATAAATAAAATAGATTTATAATTTACTAGTCTTTTCTATTTTCTAGTAGTTTTTAATTTTTTATAACTGTTGAAACTTGACTCTTTCATATTTAAGGGAAGATATTTTTTGTAAGCAATATATGACAATTTAAGTTTGACGTTTGAAACTTTGAAGTTGGTAATTACAAGTTTATAAGTCATTATGAATTATGAATATGATGCTTCATGAAAGTTGAAAATTGTCTCATTTCGTTTCATTTTATAACATTTCATTTCACGTTAAATATTCTTTGTTGTAATGGTTACACTTAGCTTACAAGTACAACTATGATGATCAATGAATCAATGATGATAAATTTTATAATAATTGAATTTTTAAAGCTTGAAACTTTAAGATTGATGAATCATGAAACTCAAGAGTCAATATGTTGTATGTTTCTAACTTGTGGACGTGGTCGATGAAGATTATAACTTCTAGATGATTGATGTTATATGGTTCAATCTATGTTTTTATGTTTTTTATGTCTAATTCATCATTCTACATGCTTTTGTTGACATATATGCATCAAAATATTAAAAAATATAATATATATATATATATTATAAAAAAAACACTCCTAGACAGGGAGCTTTTGAAAATGGCGCTCCCGCTCCCAAGTAACTTTGGTTGAGAGCCATGGGCATCCACCAGAGCAGAGAGTACTTCATGGATCCCAAACACCACTCATTGATTGCTCGTGTTCCACCTTTTGGATGAGGATGATGCACTTGGTTCACCATGCACAGTCAGCTCCACACTTGCACCATACACTTGCCATATGTTCCAAGGTCCACATGGGTATGTGTCTTACTACGAGAAACAAAGGGAGGGCTTATGTCATAATCCCAGCCCTTACAGATGGTTTACAAGCATTTTCAATCCACTTGGAAACCCATGGGGATGTCCTTGTGCCCCCATGCTCACTTGGGAGCACCACAATGACTTGCTTGGAAAACAAGGGACCAACCCCTTGCCCACTATGTTGGGAGTCCATTTTGTCACCATGGCACACTTTGGAATTTAGTAGGCCTTATCAATGGTCCAACAACTCATTATGTTGATTATTCTGCCCTCTTGAGAGGGGCTTATTTTTATGTTTTTGAGATATCTTGGTGGGCTTGTCACCTAAGAGATGTTATTATTGCACATTATTTTATTATTTGGAGCTTAATTAGGCCAAATAGGCAAATCAAACTTATTAGAGACTATAAATAGATGAGAGGTGATTCATTTCTCTCATCATCACTTGGATTGGATTAGTATCTCTTGAGAGATTTTCGCACTTTTTGTTGGGATTACTTTTTGGAGCTTCCTTGATGCACTATGATGTTTGGATTTTCGCTATTGTTTTTGGAGCTTCTTTCTAATGTGAAATTGATGAATGGATATACTCTCTCTCTCATGTAAGTCGAATTTTGTTGCTACTCTTGTTATCTTACTTATCAAATGCATGTATCTTGTTGTCATCATTCTTGTATGGGTTTAAATGTAATGCGAAATTATTCTGGGACCTTTAATAAGTGATTAAATGCATGCGTTGATCTTAAAGGGAGTGGGTGAATGTTCCTAGAGGCACCTCTTGGGTTGAAGACTTCGAAACTGTCTCTTTCGCAAATTTGAAGTATAAATCCATATTGACCTACTTGTTGCCCTTGGAGAGGCTAGCAAAGATCAATTACGACTCAGCTCACGAAAATTTTCGATCTGTGTATATCAGTGTTGCAAACATTGCGATAAAATTTTCGTCGAAACGATATAATCGCCAATTTCTTGCGGCGATTTTTTATTTTGAAAAAATCGTGACAAAATCGCAATTCGACCTGAAAAAATCATGGGCCCGTCAAACAACGACCCAATAACATGCAAATTCGAATTTTTTTTGTCATTTTTGCAGACAAAGGTTAAGAAATAGAGCTAAGGAGGAGGAGAAGTCATCTACAAGGGCAAGAGAGGAGAAAAGTGAAGGAATTTAGCAACCCAAGCCAACAAAATTCAAGTTTGGACCAAGTTTCATCAACAAAATGTTTTTTTCCAGGTATGGGCATCAAATTTGACCCTTTTTTTTGTTTTTTTCTTGTTCTTCCATGGATTTCTATCACCCATGTATTTTCCATCATTTTTTATTGCATTTGGTTGTGTTTTTTTATAAAAAAAAAAAAAAAAAAATTATTATTATTGAGTGGGGAGGGTTTATTTTGGTCAAAAAAGCAAAAAATTTGATTGTTAAATTTATTTTTTATATTTCTTCTTTTGCTCCTAGTTTCTTTCCATTATTTCTACTTGGGTTTCAATGTGTATTTTTTCTCATTATTGTTGCATTGAGTTGAGGGGTTTTTTTTGTGAAAAAATCAAAATGTTGTATGTAAAATTGTAAATTTTTTATTTTATTTTTTAACTTGTAATTTTTCTTGTGCCCTAAGTTCAAACTTCATCTTACAGTAAAATTCAAGAGTTCAACAAATTTACAAACATGCCAAGGAAATTGGACCCCTTGTGGGAATTTGGTGACTCTGATCAGGGGTTTGACCAATCGAACTTGAGTTGCAAGTTATGTGGTCAACACATAATAAGGGGGGGGTATACAGATTGAAATACCACCTTGCACAAGTTCCTGGACATGAAGCAGGGCCTTGCACAAATATCAATCCAGAAATAATCCAAAGAGCCCTCAAATCATTGGAAGGAATAGAAACAACTAACCTCAGCAAGGCAGCTCTGAGGAGTCAAATAGCAGGGTTTAGAGGTGACCGTAAGAATGGTAGTAGTTCTTCACCATCAGCATCTTCTACACCCAACCCCGTAGTTGCCTCATCATATTTTGTTTCTAGAACCACTCCTGGTGCACAGCGATTTATCTCCTCACTTATTAAAAAAAAAGGAGAATAAAGAAGCTGACAAGTTGTTGGGAAAACTTTTTCTTTGGAGTGATATTCCTTTCAGTGTTGCCAGGAACAATCCATTTTATCAGGCTGCGAATGATGTTCTCACTGTTGTTGGCCCAGGATACAAAGCCCCTTCATATGATAACTTTAGACGGTGCATTCTTCAAAATTAAAAAAGTTGACTGCACCAAGAGATTGGAGGAGTTAAGGGCATCATGGAAAGTCACAGGATGCACTGTGATGTCAGATGGTTGGACTGATCAAAAGGGTAGAACCCTTATTAACTTCTTGGTCAGTTGTCCCAAGGGGACAATGTTTATGAAATCTGTTGATGCATCTGCACATGTCAAAAATGCACGATTATTATGTGATTTATTGGATGTGTTCATTAAGGAGGTGGGTCCACAAAATGTTGTCCAAATCATAACGGACAACGCTGCAAATTATGATGTTGCTGGCAAGATGCTTATGGAGAGACATCCGAGCATATTTTAGACACTTTGCACTACACACTGCATTGATTTGATGTTGGAGGACATAGGAAAGATTCTTTTTGTCAAAGATATTGTTGAATCATCAAAGAGCATTACAAAATTTAATATAATCATGCATTTGTGCTTCATTTGATGAGAACATTCACTAACAAGGAGTTGGTATGCCCTGCCTCAATGTTGCAGGAAACGTCCCCCCCCCCCTCCCCCCGGGTCCACCCCCGAAACACGATCCGTACGAGATCCGTACACCAAAACGTGTTTCGGAAATTAACAAAATAAATAAATAAATAAATTAATTAAAAAAAAAAAAATTGTTTCCTGGAATTTCGGATCCGTACAACGGATCGTCGTACGGAAGCGCCACGATTCCTGTACGGAACCGTACGGTTCGCGAGCGGTTTTGTATAGCACCGTACGGATCTGACTTGCGCACTCAAATAAAGCGTATTTTTTTATTTATTTATTTTTTTTGGTTTAAGTTTGGTTAGTTAGTGAGTTAGTCTTGGGTTAAGGATAGGATGAAAAGTTTATAAGCTCTATTTCACTTCTTATTTGCTCACTTGTGTTTTTGGAGAGCTTGGAGAAGAGAGCTTGAAGAAGAGAAGAGAAAGAGAGGAGAAGAGAGCTTGGAGAAGAGAGAGTTAAGGAGAGCTTAGAGGAGTGAAAGAGGAGGAACTTGGAGGAGTAAAAAAGGGCTTCCATCTACAAGAGCTAAAAAGGTAAGTGCAAACCCCAAACTATCTCATTTTTTTATCATTGTTTTTTGTCTTTTCTCTCCTCCCTCTCCTACACTTTCCCATTCTTTCTTCTTGTACATTTATTTGCAGGTTGTCCACCATCTATATTCATACTCAATGATGATGTTTCTTTGGGTTCTATGTATCATTCCACTCTTGGTTTTGATGATGGTAAGTGGGAGTAGAAATAGAAGAGGAGAACATGAAAAAGAAGAGGAAAGTGGTCCCCATATGAGTGACCCAATGTATAATGAGGAGGAACGCTTTGAAGAGGAAGGGGATGATGAAAACATTGAATCACAAGATGAGAAAGCTACATTGACACCCTTGTGGAACTATGTGACCAAACTTGAAGGGGGTAAAGGTGGTGGAAGCTACAAGTTTTTGTGCCCTCATGGTTGTCTGGAGGAAAACCATATAGCGCTTCATAAACCTGTGTGAGGAGGCATCTTTGTGGGGTGACTGATAGTGATGAAATAAAGGGTGTTGTGGAGATAGCAATTTGCCCAAAGGTTCCAGCTGAACAAAGAAGAAA
Organism: Pinus albicaulis; assembly: GCA_034641835.2. Classification (NCBI taxonomy): domain Eukaryota; kingdom Viridiplantae; phylum Streptophyta; class Pinopsida; order Pinales; family Pinaceae; genus Pinus; species Pinus albicaulis. The sequence goes on along the minus strand of CM076573.1, from coordinate 376,099,939 downwards.
ATACATCCAAATATAGGAGGTTGCACAACAAAAAAATAAAAAACAAAAAACTCAATCTGAATCAAGTGCAACCTCTAGATTTGGTAGCTCATCAGCATCTCCTCATGGTGTTTCTGCAAGTTCTGGAGGTAAAAAAATAATAACAGATTTTCTTAATGTTGTTGGGAGGGATGATGTGGATAAAAAGATAGTCTGATTTCTTTGTGCTTGCGGTGTACCATTCAATGTGCTTTGCTCTCCCTATTGGCATGAAATGGTAAAGGGCATCAATGAAGCCCCAAAAGGATACAAGTCCCCCCACTATGAGAAAGCTAGAATAGTGTTATTAGAAAGAGAAAAAGGAAAGGTTCAAGCAGCTTTGACACGTTTTACAAATGAGTGGGTGGATAGTGGGGTATACATTGTATCAAATGGGTGGACAAATATCAAAAACCAACATTTGATAAATGTTCTTGGTGTTTCTGCTACTGGTGCAGTGTTTATTGCATGTCATGATTATTCCTCTATCAGTGCAACTTCCCAAAACATTGCAGATCTCCTATTGCAATCAATTAGAGATGTTGGTCCTAGCAAAGTGGTTCAAGTGATCACAGATAATGCAGCAAATTATAAGGAAGCAGGTAAAATTATTGAGCGTACTTATCCACACATATTTTGGTCTAGGACCTGGGTGCTTGGTGCACACAATGAAACTTTTGATGCATGATATTGTGAAGCATAAAGAATGTGGGTGGATTAATGAGCTTTACAAGAGAGGGAAGAAGCTCGTTAAATTTATCACCAGGCATACAAGGGTAAACTACTTCTATGGCACTTACTCCAAGTTGCAGTTGCTTAAACTTGCAAAAACCAGATTTGCAAGTTATTACCTCACCTTTAGGCGGCTAGTGAAGGTGAGACAAGCTATAACTAATATGGTCAACGCTGAATCATGGGAGGAGATTAACACTGTTAGAGATGGTGCTAATGCAGCAAAGGACACTATTCTTGACATGTTATTTTGGTCATAGGTTAAATATGTTTTGCAATTCACCAAACCAATTTATTACATGATCAAGTTTGGGGATTCAGATAAGCCAATAATTGGGGAGATGTATGTGCAAATGGATAACATGTTGGGGCAAATTAAAGACATTGTTGAGACTAGAGATACCACCTTGTACAAATATATTCGTGCAGAGTTGGTAAAACGATGGGATATGCTAAATATTCCATTGCATGCATTAGCATATGTATTGACACCTAAATATTATAGTCCATCATGGCTTTCAACAACAGCACCTGGGGGGGCGAGCAGGGGAAAAGCACACCTAGATCCAGAGGTCCTACAAAAATATATGATTGCACTAGACAAATTAGTCCCTAATGAGGAGGAGTCACACTCAGTATGGAAACAGTTGACCAACTATACACTTTCCACTGGTCCATTTGGGAGCATGCATGTTATAAGAGATCGAGAGAGTTTTTCTTCTATTGAGTGGTAGAACATGCATGGACGTGCTACTCCACTTCTACAGACTTTGGCATTGCGGGTGCTATCACAGGTGGTAAACACTTCATCTGCAGAGAGGTGTTGGAGCTCTTATTCTTCCATCCACAGTGTTAAAAGGAACAGGTTGAGTTTAGACTAGGCAGAGAGCTTGGTTTATGTTCATTACAACTTGAGATTGTTGTCCCATTACTGTGATGATGCAAAGAGTAATAGAGACCTTGAGGTTTGGGATAGGTATCCAGAGGTGACCAATTTGGAGGATGGAGTGTTGCGATTAGAGCAATTAGAGGATGCTCTTATCCATGATGATGATGATCGACTTGACATGCCACCCCCCACTGGTCCTTTGCTTCCTAGGTTCCATGGTTCAACACCAACAGTAGGGGCTTCGTCTTCATCAGTTACAATGTCATTGCCACAGCTTCCACAGCCACCATCTTCTTCATTGCCACCACGTCGAGGCGCACCGTCACGTACTCTTCATGGTGGAAGGAGGAGAGATGAGTAGATATTTTCAATGCTCACACTTTACTGCTTTTGTCATAGATTATCATTAGACTTGTAGGCTTCTTGTGATGTGAATTTGAACTTTTTTGTCTTGGTGGTGGCCAAGTGGCATATTTTGTAAACATTATTATTTGAATTTTGGACATGACTAATGTTGACAGTTGCTCACTTATAATATGCTTTATGTTTTATAATATGGTTAAATGTTTTATGTTTATCATTTATGTTTTATGGTACGCTTAATTTTTAAATGTTTTATGTTTTAAAATTTATAGTATGCTTAAATGTTTTATCATGCTTAAATGTTTTATGTTTATCATTTATGTTTTATAGTATGCTTAAATGTGTTATATTTTATAGTATGCTTAAATGTTTTATCATGCTTAATTATTTGATGTATGTTTGTAATTGCTAGGATCTAGAATCTAGATTCTAAATGGTTGATGCTCGAATAATTAATTATTAATGTACAATGGAATCATGGATGTCATATCTATCTTCATTTATGTAAAAATATGCATGTTTTCATGTCTTCTACAACTAATATGGTATTTGGGATTGTTGTTTTGAATATAAATGCAAAAAATATAATAAAAAAATATATATATACTAGACGCTTCTAAAACGCTTCGCTTCCTAAATTTTTGGAAAATGACGCTTCTGCGTCCCCACTTCATCCCCGCTTCGTGCAATGTTGGCCCTGCTATTACACAGTTTGCCACCAACTTCATATGTTAAATTTGGACAACTAGGTCCAAACTCCATCTTGTGATGCTCAGATGAAGATTCCAATATTTGTATTGGATTCCTCTTTCAGAGAGATATAAAGTTGATTTTAATCTCATGAGCAAAACATTTATTTTGAATTTATTATTTATAATAAATTTAAGTGCAGGTCGGCCTTAAGGTTTTTACCCCCAGCAAATGTGTCACACACCTCTCATGATTGGTATTTATAGGGTCAACGTTGGAGCATTTTCAACTCATCTCATCACACATCTTCTCCTCTGATTATATACGAGCATCTGAGAAGCAGTTTCATCTCCCACGTGAGAAAAAGGACGAAATCTACTGCAGCAAAAAGGACGAAATTTACTGCAGCAAATTTTCTGCAGTTAGGGTTTCTGGGCAAGTTTGACCAACGTTGACTTTGGTCAACGCATGGTCCGAATTGGCTGAAATTTTGTGGAGAGTTCGATTTTTGAAGGCCGTACTCATTGGCACAAAAATCGAGGTCAAAAGGTTGACCGAAGTTGGAGTTGCGTTGACTTTATTGTTGCTGCCCTGCGTTGACTTTTTTCTGGACTGCGTTGACTTTTCTGGGTTGATTTTGAGTTGACTGGGTGACTGATTTGAGGACTGTTGTGACACATTCTAGGTTGGCCGACCAATAAGACTTTGCTGGTTGAAGCATCCTGCTGACCGCCGTAACGCACCAACACATTCTCTTGTTTCTGGTTTGTCTTCTATAGATCCACTAGAATGTTCTATCAGCATTTTTACTTAACTGTTTATGTGATTGCTGTTATAAAAGTAAAGTTGCATCAAGCATAGAACATCTACAAAAACTTACATCATATCTCTTCAATTCCTCCTGAATTCTATGTGGGATTTGAAGAGAATGTTTCTTTCAGAGGAGTAGCATGCTTTGACATATACTCGCAAACCAAAGGGAGAGGCCATCTGCAGGTTGGTTTCATATCAGGAAAGCTTCTGGGCGGGAGTGCAAAAGGTGTGCAGCATTACTAAACCTTTGATAAAGGTTCTTAGATTAGTTGATGGAGAGAAGCCCGCAATGGGCTACTTGTATGAGGCCATGGATAGGGCCAAAGAAGCCATTTGCAGCTACTATGGAGATAAGGGTGATGAGGGGTTTCAGAAACAACTTCTTGTGTGAGAAGTGATTGATTAGAGATGGAAAATGCACTCCATTGTCCCATTCATGCTGCAGGGATCTTCTTGAATCCCGAATTTGCTTTTTCATGTGGTTTCTTATTTGATGTTGAGGTCATGGATGGCTTTTTCACTTGTGTTCAGAAGATGGTGCCATCTCCATCAGAACATGCAGAGCTATCCAAAGAAATGGAGGTATACAACATGGCAGGTGGCACATTGAGCTTTGACATGGTTGTCCAAGATAGGACTACTAAAATCCCAGATAAGATTTAGTTTGTTTCAAAATTCATTCTCTTCAAGTTCATGAATCATAACTCCATACTTTGATTCAACTTTCAATTTTCGAATTTTCATTATTTTAAAATTTTTCTTATGTTTGTAACTTTATAAGTTTATCTTATTTGTTGTAACTTGTAGATGCATGGTGGAGGAGCGACGGTGGCAGAATATCAAAACTCCAAAAGCTTGCATTTAGAATACACAGCCAAACATGTAGCTCTTCAGGATGCGAGTGCAACTGGAGTGTATTTGAAAAAATACACACCAAAAAGCGCAACAGGTTAAACACTTCAAATATTCCAACTGATTTTTTGAATTCATTAATTTTTTTTATAATTATTAATTTATTATTTATAATATATATTATATAATTTATTAATTTATGACCCTTGTAAAGGTTGGAGTCCCAGCGCCTCAATGACATGGTTTACGTCTATTACAATCTTAGATTGTGGGTGAGACAACTTGAGAGGACACCTGATCTGGATGCCATCTCTTTAGATGTGATTGACACCATTGTTGCATGGAGGGTTGAGGCTAAGAGGCCTATCATCGAGTTAGCCCCTGATTGGATAGTGCCAGAGGTACTGGAGAAGGAGGAGGAGCAGGAAGAGGAGGTGACACCACCTACCCCTGCTACCAGTAGAGGACGTGGTCTACCTCCTTTAGCTCCTGGTGCTTTAGATTCTGGTGCTTCAGGTTCTAGAGCACAACAGAGTCCATTGCCATCCCTGCCAGCTTCTTCATCTAGAGGGAAAGCTATTACATTTTCTCGCAAGAGGGCAGAGGAAATCAGTAGTATAGGTTATTTGGTGCATTCCTTTGTATATGACATTATGACTCATGATATGAGTCTTGAGATATATTATTATATTTTTTGTTGATATTTTGAGGCTGAGTTGAGACTCAAGTCTTAGTATTCAAGACATGATTCACTGTTATGTGTGATGTAGCACTAGACATGATATTACACATCTTATATTTTAGTTTTTTTTCATATTTATGTGTCAATGCATTTATTTTATGTTGTGGATGCTTTAGATATTAAAAAAATTGAAAAAAAATGAATATTTTTTTATGTGCCGATTTTTTCCCGATTTTTACTAATTTTTTCCCGATTTTTACGATTTTTTCCGATTTGTCGATTTAATCCTCATCGTGATGTTTGCAACATTGGTGTATATTGACTCCATTAAGGCCAAGCAATAACGCATTGATCCTAGTATCCCTTTGGTGGTCAAATTTACCCCTCTTTTCTTCGCCTTTCCAAATTATAGGGCCTAACCCAAGAGGCTCACCTAGGGCATCAAGCGAAATTCATTCTAGTCAATGAAAACTCTTGAATTTTGGTCCACTGTTGCGTTGGGGTTATCTCTAGAGGTCCTCTAAATTTCAAGCAATTCTGACAGTGGAATTTCGAGAGATAGCAAGTCCTAGCCCCAAGACCAACTCTTGCCCTAGGCTGATTTTGGGTTAGTGTCCTCATTGGGATCATTGCATTCAAATCTAAGAAGAAAATCGGCCCTTTGATCCTATTCCCTACCCTAATTAGGTCAAGCCCCTTATTGGGTGATCAACTCCATAGCCTTGACCTAGTTTTGGGTCCACTTGGCTCTATGTAGTCTCGTAACTTTGTAACTCCAATTCTACAAGGATTACATAGAAGCCTCTTATCCATAAGGATCCTTAGGTCTAGGAAGCCCCTTGTTAAGGCATATCTTCCAAACCTAGGCTCAAGAATCCTCTTAAACCTTCCTAAAGAGCCCATCACCTTGCTTTTGAAGCAAGCAAGTTATCTAACTGAGCCTCTCTTGCGAATAGGCCTTAGGAATCACTCCTTATCCTCTTATTGATCCATTCATCTAGTGATTCCCCTTATACCAAGTCTCCTCACATCGGTGAAAGTCTGTAAAGAGCAGGGAGCCTTAGCTGAGGTGACAGTGGGATATCGCTACGTTGTTGCCCCTTGACCTAGCAGTTGCTCTATAGGATCCCTTATAGGACCCCTGCTATTTGAGCGGTAACATTTTGGTGTCGTTCCCAGGGACATGAAACATGTGTTTTGTTTCCTTTACGACATCATTGATATATCATTGTTGGCGACTCCATTTTGGCATTATATGCAAAATCATGAAAAATGTCTGAAGAAAGTTACCCATGACATTAGCCCTGAAGAAGTCCAAGCCCTGTGGGAAAGATTGGATTTGTGGGCCAAGCTTTGTGATCATTTGATAGAACATGAGAACGAAGACTTCATACTCAATTTCTATAACAAGAGTCGATTGAACCACCACAACATAAGGCAGAAGTATGAAGAAAGCCCCACAGATTATCTCTTCTCTGAGCTTGCTTATTATACTGGTACATTCAATTCCTTCTCTCACAAGATCGAGAAAAATATGGCTCATTACCAGATGAGGATTTGAATGACCAAGATGATCAAGAAAGCAAGGATGATGAGCAAATATTAGTTATAGACTTAGAGGCCAAATAGCAATGAGATGGGGAACATCTCCTCTAAGGATGACAAAGAGTTCGATCCTAAAAGCCTCCAAATCCTGCAAGAAATAATGGACGAATATAGTAGGTCTTGCAAGGGGTTGGTAAGGGAATATAATGCTAAGGACTTATTCTTCCATTTATACAAGCAAGAGGAGAAGCTCTATAAAATGAAATGTGAATATAAAGAGAACCATACTAATGCCCTCCTCCTAGAAGCATTATACCAAACTCATGTAACAGATACCTTAGCTATTGTTCTCCAAGAGAAAAGGAACGAAGAGAAGTCTCACTTGCTTAGTAATGAGGATGATTTTGAGGAAACTCAAGATAACCAAGCAAGCAAAGAACTTTTGAGAAATCTTGATTTGGGAATGGGGTATGATTATAAAAGTGAAGGCCCCATAGCATCTCAAATCCATAAGAATGAGCCCATGAAAGAAGAATATGCTCCACCCCTTTCGAATGACAACATGGACCCTTATGTAGCACTTCCTAGTGATTGGAGGAGTATCTTCTTTATGTTCCAAGATGATTCAATCAAAGAAGAGTCTTCCAAAATTGTGGGTAATTCTGATGACTCTGATGTAAAAGAGATTGAGGAAGATGCTTCCTATAGTCATACCACCAATAAAGGGTTTTTCTTCGAGTTTGAGCATTCCTCCCCTCATTATGTCCCTATCCCAGAAATAGATGTTTGTGATGAGGTTCATTCCCCTAGCTTTGATGAGGAACTAGTTTCCCTTATGAAAAAATAGGAATCATGGTTTTTCCCCAAATACGATGATGATTCCATTTCTCGTTTTCCCAATAACCAAAATAATATCATCCAAAATATGTTTGGGTCATTCACTCCTTCTAAGGATGATAAACCTGAGACAGTTCTTCATCAAAGGTACATGTATTTAATCATTGACATTTCCATCTTCTGGTTAGAGGATCAAATTCAATCTTCTTTGTTGGTATCTTTCCCTTCTTCCAAGGTTCCTTTCTATGGCATACGGGTCTCTTGTTTTCCCACCTCCCACCCTCGCAATCCCTCATACTACTCTTCCCATTTGTGTTTTTGGATTTGTTGTATAAATATTCACAAAAGCACATATTTTTATTTTGATCAATTTACATGTTGGTTGCATTGGCTATATGATTACACACTTAGTACTTGCATGATGTGATATGGATGTTCGGTAAGATGCATTGCATGCTCATTTTCTCGTTAGAACTAACATCATATGATATTTTCATGATATATTAGTTGCATTTTAACTTCCTATTGATTTTATGGCCTAATACTAAGCATGGGTGGTCATAAGACACCACAAAAACATGTTGCCCTGTGTGCTTGGTCTTTGATATGTGCAGGTAACAGTTCTATGGTCCCAAGAAATTGTTGGTGTTCTCTTGACTTCCCGTTCGAGTACGTTCGTGCACTCTTCTGAGAGATCATGTCCCAATTGGACCTAGATGTTACCCACCACCTATGGGTAGTGTATATAGGAGAAAAAATGTCTCCTAGATGGTCCTCGGCTGGCAGCCCCTTGCAGCGACCAGATAGTTCGATGTGCCATTATCTCTGCCACCTGAGCCAACCATGTGGTCCCTCGACCATCTGTTATGATTGTATGTTTGAAGGTGGGCCTCCTAACCAAAAAGGTATGGCGTTTTATTGGTATAGTTGAGTAATTTTCCTTACTTGTCATGGGCACTTTTGGACATGGATTGGTAGGGGGATTCAGTGGTAAGAGTGGGACAGGTCTATAATCTTGTCTACACTCCCTGATTTCGTGGTTAGCCTTGTATCCTACTCCCGTGGGATCTCGTTTACTGGCCATTAGCTTTATGGTTTGCACTACATAGGAAATCTTGATTTTGGTTTTGTGGTCCTGCCTCCCGACACCATAAACATTGCTCCCTTCCACTCATTTTAATCCCATTCATCATTTTTCCCATTCGGGTCCACATGTGTCCACTGGGTCCACATAGGGTTAGTCTCCCCCTCCCCTTGTCCACACCTTGGGTCAGGCCTCGAACAATGCCCAGAGGTTGATGCAGCTAAAAATAAAAGAAAAAGCATAACTTGGCCACTCTCAACACGAAATGTACCACAGAATGCAAAAGATGGTCAGGACATACAAATTTACCACGTGGGCAAAAGCCAAACATGAGCCCTACCCCTTATCCATGGCCATCACCCTAGTTCCTATGGGTCTTAGATGAGCCCCCTCCACATGAAGGAACCCATGATTATCCCAACCACTGGTGGGCAATGAAATGCCCCACCTTAAAACGGGGTATCCACTGCTACATCTTATGCATCATGCTCGCATCCCCTGGAGCCTCGAGCAATTATGAAGAAAAATCAATCAAAGACAAAAGGCATATGAAGAAGGGTGGAAAAACAAAGGTCGAGGTAACTCATGTATCGTGATTTTCTCCGTCCTACACTCATATACCCAAGTGTGGGCCTCCCTTATTATACCTACCCTTGTACCATGGCATGTGGCTTGGAACACACCTCTAATCCCCACTCCATTCTATCCCTATATCATTTGCCACCGACCACCTCATTGTGAAAAATCCTAGATTTGGATTCCTACTGCAAAAAATCTGAATTACTTCTCCTATTATTTTGATAATTATTTCATTACATTGAAATATCGAAGTAATTACTGAAGTAGTCTACAAAAATAATGTTGCGGAATAAATCTAAGTGTTGAAACAATCTAAACAAAATACAATGAAAAACAACCACATTGACACAGTTACTTTTGGACTAAGTCCCCGGAAAAACCCAACTCGGGAAAACCGGTGCAGCGGATCTGAGGGTTTTATATTATTAAGCAACAGTATCTTGAGTACAACTAGGGTGCCAATATTCGACTCACCCTTCAAAGAAATCTAGACAACAAATATACTTGTGAGATATACCTCACTCTGCAAATCCCCGACTGACCTGAACAGCGTTGGTGAAGCCCCTCTCTGCCTCTACATGATGCCTACGCTGGAACTGCGTAAGCCTACGTGGGCAAGCTCTGGAACTGTGTCACCCCTGATCAGTAACTGATCTTAGTCTGATTTGACACTAGATTTTGGCCCTCCTGGCTCAGAAACCCCAGCTCCAAGCTATCTCTGGACTTAATCAAAGAAACACTATGTCACTTCTGCGTGAGTTCCTTTAGGAACTGCATCACCTCTCCAGGTGACTGCGTTGTCTCTCTCTGCATCTTTGTTATCTTTCTCTGAAATGCACTCCTAGTCCTCCTGACTAGTTACTGCTTCTGCCCCTCTCTGAAACTGATCACTGAATCAACATCACTTAGCAAACCCTACCCTAGTGATTTGATCCTTGATCAAAAGTTGTGTCTCCTCACACAAACTCGAAAATGCCCAATGGCTCAAGTGTCAAATGTATTTTTCATAGGCCCCTCACCCTCCTTCCTATAATCTTTCATTGACTCTTCAACGGCCAAGATTAAAACATAATCAAGGGCTAAGATTAACTTGGAGACGATCCATGACTTTATCTACAAGATTCACACTTGATTTAATTAATACACTTTAATTAATTAGTTTCCCTAAGTTTAGACTTAGGAAAACATTAAAAAATAATTAATTAATTTAATTAAATCATCTCTAAGTGGAATTTTCCAAAACCATTTCTGGGTTTTATGGAATACATGTGTCTTAGCCTATATACAAAGTTACAAGGCTAGAGCACATTCGATGCTACCATAAATCAACACTCCCTCCTAGCGAGGAAAATGCTCTAACAAAACACCTCAATGTGTTGTTGATCTGACTTCTGGAACATCTGCTGATGTGTTGTTGATGTTTCTCACCAACACTGCACAAAAAATGTTGCAACTGTACTGCTGCTGACTCTGCATGATGCCGCCAACTGCCACTGTACTGCAACTCCCTCTAAATTCTGCAAACATGTTGTTGCACTGCGTGAGCACTACTCTGCTCTACACTGCACCACTTGTGCACTGCGCTGTTGTTGCTCCTCTGCTATTGTTGCTCAACTACTACTGCACTGTTGCTAATTGCAACAGAAAAACATCTGAAATTGGACAAGTAAATCTGCCACTGACACATAAGACTGACTACTACTAGTTTCTGCACTAGCTCTCTGAAAATACTGCGTTGTTGTTGCTTTTGCACTGTGTGAGCACTGCTCTGCACTACGTTGTACCAGTGTGCACTGCGCTGCTGCTACTCAATTGCTGATGTTGTTGTTCCCTCTCTGCGCTGATCAAGCTCTAGTACTGCTAGCCACTACACTGTCTTTTCATCTTCTGCTGCAACTGTCCATCCTGCTACTGTCTTTAGGCTACCGTAGCTCACATGTGATCCAAGAGTTCAGAAATACTCAAGGATCCCACCTCCTTGTAGATTCTGGATCTACAAATCCAAGTCAGCCCATTTCTCTCCTCTTGGAATACGAGCTAACATATCACAATCTCTTTCTGCCTCAATCTTGGCAGCTCCTGCTTGTGGATCTTCCTTTTCCTCTTTATACTTTTTCTTAGGAGGACACTGTGTGGCATAATGCCCCATTTCCCCAAACCGAAAGCACTTGATCTTGGATAGATCTTTCTTCTTATGCTTTTGTTGCCCTTTTGATGGAAGGGCAGTGTTGTCTTCTTCCTCCTTCTTGACCTTTGAACTACTACTGCCATCCTCCAAGTGGATTTTAGGAGATCTCTCCTCAACTCTTCTTGCTGTAATGCTGCCCACATTGCTTCCCATCCTGGAAGCCTTTCTCTGCCCAATATACTTTGGACAAAGACTTGATAATCCTCTGAAACAGAGTTTAGTGTGAGCCTTACTAGCTCTGAGTCTCTAGGAGCAGATCCTACTGCAGACAGTTGATCTCGGTTTTCTTGAATCCGAGACAAGGAGTCAAAACACTCTCCCTTCTTCATCCTAATATTCCGAATCTTCTCTTCAAGGTACATCTTCTGCTGCTCAGAAGATCCTTGGTATAGCTTTTCCAGCCCTACCCACATTTCTCTAGCAGTGGCTTTCGCTGCTATATTAGGTACGATATGATCCTTCACTCCATCTAGGATCAACCGCTTGGCTCTTGCCATATTCTTCTTAAATTGCCTCAGGTGTGTTGCATCAAGAGGTTCTGCAACTACGATGTCTATGAGGACTTTCAGATCGTGCTCATCAAGAAGAAATTCTATCCTTGATTTCCAGATAACATAGTTGGAGGCACCCTCCAATCTATCTTGGTCATGTAGTCTATTGTTGGCCATCTCCTCAACTGTCAATACCTTGCTCTAGCCCTCTGCTTAGCTTGACTTACGCACTCCTTGTGGAGTAAGTCACTTCTTCTGCTGCCGCACAGGAAAAACTGAGTTTCTTTGAGGAAGAAACCCTCTGAGGTCAAGAAATCCCCAACTAAGTTTCAGAATTTTATGACGCTTATGCACCAGCTCTTACTATTATGTAGTAACTACGTCCTTCAGCAACGCTGCTCTGCTACGCTGCCTCTTCTGCAACTGAAAAAACTTACCCCTCTGTCAACTCTCTCAGAGGGAGCCTTTTCTGCATTAGAATGCCCTCCTAGCCTGGACAGCGTAATTTTCTGGGAGGGTCTTTTGCTGCTTACGCAGATCCCAAACTCTACAACGCTAATCTACTACCTCTTTGCTTCTCCTGCACTTCAGCTTAAATAAGCTCTGATACCATGTGAAAAATCCTAGATCTGGATTCCTACTGCAACAAATCTGAATTACTTCTCCTATTATTTTGATAATTATTTCATTACATTGAAATACCGAAGTAATTACTGAAGCAATCTACACAAATAATGGTGCAGAATAAATCTAAGTGCTGAAACAATCGGAACAAAATACAATAAAAAACAACCACAGTAACACAGTTATTTTTGGACTAAGTCCCCAGAAAAACCCAACTCGGGAAAATCGGCGCAGTAGATCTGAGGGTTTTATATTATTAAGCAGCGGTATCTTGAGTACAACTAGGGTGCCAATATCCAGCTCACCCTTCAGAGAAATCTGGACAGCAAATATACTTGTGAGATATGCCTCACTCTGCAAATCCACAGCTGATCTGAACAGCATTAGTGAAGCCCCTCTCTGCCTCTACGTGATTCCTACGCTGGAACTGCGTAAGCCTACGTGGGCAAGCTCTAGAACTGCATCACCCCTGCTCAGTAACTGATCTTAGTCTGATCCAGAATTGGATTTTGGCCCTCCTGGCTCAGAAACCCCAGCTCCCAACTATCTCTGGACTAAATCAAAGAAACATTGTGACACTTCTGCGTGAGTTCCTTCAAGAACTGTGTCACCTCTCTAGGTGACTGCGTTGTCTCTCTTTGCGTCTCTACTATCTTTCTCTGAAATGCACTCTTGGTCCTCCTAACCAGTTACTGCTTCTGCCCCTCTCTGAAACTGATCATTGAATCAACATCACTTAGCAAACCCTGCCCTAGTGATTTGATCCTTGATCAAAAGTTGTGTCTCCACACACAAACTCGAAAATGCCCAATGGCTCAAGTGTCAAGTGTATTTTCCATAGGCCCCTCACCTTCCTTCTTATAATCTTTCATTGACTCTTCAACGGCCAAGATTAAAACATAAGCAAGGGCTAAGATTAACTTGGAGGTGATCCATGACTTTATCTAGAAGATTCACACTTGATTTAATTAATACACTTTAATTAATCCGTTTCCCTAAGTTTAGACTTAGGAAAACATTAAAAAACGATTAATTAATTTAATTAACTCATCTCTAAGTGGAATTTTCCAAAACCATTTCTGGGCTCGAGCACATCCGATGCTACCATAAATCAACACTCATGGACGTACCATGGGCATGTCACCCTCTTTAAAGGTTGAAACCACCTAATAGGGTCCTTGATTTATCCCCTTATTGAGCTTGGAAACAATTGTACATGCCAAAGCCCGCTATGGAAGGGCATGCCACCATGAAGTGCCCCATTGATTCCATGACTTGTAAGCTCTTTTACTTGATTATTCTAATGATTTGTTGTATTGGAGGGCAAAAGGACGCATTAGATCTTATGCAGGATTGCAAGTGGGTCTCCATTTAGGGCTTGGTCTCCCTATACAGGGTCCAACCCCTCCAAAGGGCCACATTGGCACTTGTAGGATGAGCGTTGAGAGTCACGGGCATCCACCATAGCAGAGAGTACTACATGGGTACCCAGCACCACTCATTGATTGCTCGTGTTCCACCTTTTGGATGAGGATGATGCACCTGGTTCACCATGCCCAGTCGGCTCCACACTTGCACCACACCCTTGACATATGTTACAGGGTCCAAATGAGGATGCATCTCACTGCAGGAGACAAAGGGAGGGCTTATGTCATCATCCTAGCCCTTACAGATGGTTTATAGGCATTTTCAATCCACTTGGAGACCCATAGGGATGTCCTTGTGCCCCCACACCCACTTCGGAGCACCACAGTGACTTGCTTGAAAAACAAGGAGCCAACCCCTTGTCCACTATGTTGGGACTCCATTTTATCACCATTGCACACTTTGGACTTTATTAGGCCTTCAATGGCCCAACGACTCATTATGTTGATTATTTTGTGCTCTTGAGAGGGCTTATTTTTATGTTTTTGAGCTATCTTTGATGATTTGTCACCAAGGGACGTTATTATTGCACATTATTTTATTATTTGGGGGTTAATTAGGCCAAATAGGCAAATCGAACTCATTAGAGATTGTATAAATAGATGAGAGATGATTCATTTCTCTCATCATCACTTGGATTCGATTAGTATCTCTAGACATTTTTGCACATTTTGTTGGGATCCCTTTTTGGAGCTTTCTTGATGCACTATGATGTTTGGATTTTCACTATTGTCTTCGGAGCTTCTTTCTAATGTGAAATTGATGAATGGATATACTCTCTCTCTCATGTAATTCGAATTTTGTTGTTATTCTTGTCATCTTACTTATCAAATGCATGCATCTTGTTGTCATTATTCTTGTATGGATTAAATGTAATGCGAAATTGTTTTGGGACCTCGAATAAGTGATTAAATGCATGCGTTGATCTCAATTGGAGTGGGTGAATGTTCCTAGAGGCACCCCTTGGGTTGAAAACCTCAAAACATTGTATCTTTCTCAAATTCATAGTATAAATCCCTATTGACCTAGTTGTTGCCCTTGGAGAGGCTAGCAAAGATGAATTAGGGTTCCTTAGCTCACAAAAATTCTCGATTTGTGTATCTTGACTTCATTAAGCCCAGGCAATAAGGAACTGATACTCGTATCCCTTTGGTGGTTAAATTTAACCCTCTTTTCTTCACCTTTCCAAATTTGAGGCCTAACCCTGGAGGACCACCTAAGGCATCAAGGAAAATTCATTCTAACCACTCAAAACCCTTGAATTTTGGTCCACTACTGCGTTGGAGTTATCTCTTTTGAGAATTTGGAGGGCTACTGATTAACTCTAAATTCTCTTCGTGATAATTACTCGTGAAATTACTTTAGTTACTTATGTCTTCTCTGCGTTAGCTTATTAAATCTTTCATCAAGTCAATTATCAAAATACACAAGACACAAGGATTAGGCTCCTAGAGCCAAGGCAAAACCTCTCCCTCTTGGAGAGGAAAATCCACGAGAAATTCTTCTTATAGATTTTCAGATGACAAGTCCATGACCAAGAATTAGACCCTTGACCTATATATGCATCCAAGACCTTGTCCTTCCTTCTTTGATGTCCTTCAATGCTGAGCTCTCTTTCCTTCACCAACTTGCATTGTTCTGCATCAACACTTCCTTCTTCAAATACTTGAGATATATATAAGTTGCAATTAGGAAAGTAAATCACAGATTTACTTTCCTATTTTCTGTCACTTTCTCACTGCCCCTTTTTCCCAGACCACTATTCCAACAATGTCACCTTTTATCTGCAATTTTAATTTAGAATAGTCTGCAAATTATTCTTGAACAGATCCGCACTTTAATACACAAACACTGCCCTTGCACTTGGACAGATCCGCACTTCAACACTAAAGCTACTTCAGGATGATCTGCACTGAAGTCTGCACCCAAATCTGCACTTAAATCCGCACTTCAGTGTGCACTTAAATCCGCACTAAAGTCTACACTTAAATCCGCACTTCAGTCTATACTTAAGTCTGCACTTCAACTCAGAGATGACCGAAAATATTTTGTGTTTTCAACAAAGTCTACTTGGGTATATATAGTTGTTTGCCCCTGTATATAAGCTGACCTGACTTTGTGAACCGATGTGACTATTTTGGGAGCGGACATGACTGTTATGCGGCCGACTTCTCAAAGCATATATTGCCAACTTTATTACATCTTTTCCAACGTTTGAAGGAGAGCTATCTTGAGGGTTGTTAGAGCCTTTCTTTTACAAGGTTCATGACAAGGTCTTGGAGCATTTAGACTAGATTCTTCATATATATGACACCTAATTATATTTATTCCTAGAAGACAAAAACCTAATAGATATCAAGAAGAAGTCTATTTAACCTATAATAAAATCTTGCTCATGAAACCCATGAAGCAAGTACAACAAACATACATTTTATTATCCTTGTCCTCTTCTTTACATAATTACATAGTCAATATGAAGACCGATCCTAGTTACACTTTTCAACAATCTCGATAGGTCCTCCAAATTTCAAGCAACTCCGATAGTGGAATCCCAAGATATAGCAAGCCCTATCCCCGAGACCAACTCTTGCCCTAGGCTGATTTTGGGTTACCGTCCTCATTGGGATCATTGCATTCAAATCTAAAAAGAAAATTGGTCCTTTGATCATATTCCCTACCCTAATTAGGTCAAGCCCCTCATTAGGTGATCAACTCAATACCCTTGACCTAGATTTGGGTCCACTTGGCTCTGTTTGGTCTCATAACTTTGTAACTCCAATTCTATAAGGATTACATAGAAACCTCTTATCTATAAGGATCCTTAGGTCTAGGAAGCCCCTTGTTAAGGCATATCTTCCAAGCCTAGGCTCAAGAATCCTATTAGCCCTTCCTAGAGAGCCCATCACCTTGCTTTTGAAGCAAGCATGCTATCTAAATGAGCCTCTCTTGGGAATAGGCCTTAGGAATCACTCCTTATCCATTTATTGATCCATTCATCTAGTGATTCCCCTTCTACCAGGTCTCCTCCCATCAGTGAAAGTCTGTAAAGAGCAGGGAGCCTTAGCTGAGGTGACAGTGGGATATTGCTCCATTGTTGCCCCTTAACCTAGCAATTGCTCTATAGGATCCCCTCCTAGGACCCCTGCTAGTTTGAGCGGTAACAAGAACAAAACACATGTGGCAAATTTCCTCGATTCCTTAAGGCATTAGATATCTCTTGCTCGGGCGTGATGACGTGGCAAATACGATGGTGATGTGGTAGTGCATGAATGTTTTCTAGCCAATGGGGCTAGTAGCAAGTGAAATCAAGGAAAAAATCAATTAAAACAACTGAAATCAAGAGAAATTTTACAAGGAGATTGGAGAAATGACTAAGGTGGTCAAGTCAACCCTTTACTAGCCATTATGGTCAAGTCAACTAGCCATTTTATAATTGTTGGACGTCAAATGTGGACATTGAGGTGAATGTTATGGGGTATATGTTGAGAAATCAATAGGGCTACAATTGAGGTGATTTCTCTTAAACTTGATAATTGCTTGTGATATTCTTTTTCTTTTTCTTGATTATTAGCTTCTTCTTTTATTATTATGTTGTTCTTATCATCAAACAGCTACCAAAACATGAAGATCAATAGTACACAAGGACACAAGATGTAGGTTGCTAGTCAGCACCAAAACCTCTCCTCTTGAGAGGAAAACCCACAAATCTCTTCTCTTCTTATAGATTCTTCAAATGACAAATTCCAAGACCTCTTGACGAAGACCAAAACCCTTCCAAGACCAAGTCAAACCTTCTGGAGGACGTGTTGCTTCTTACCAAATCAAACCAAGTCAAATCTCTTCCAATTACAGTACTTCGACCCCCAGCTTTAGATATTCGGCCCTCACTGCAAGTCTGAAATTTTCAGCCCCTGCAACCACTGCTACTCTCGCACATGTGGGAGAATTTAGGGCTTCCAAAACTTCCCCCTTCCTTCGCTTGGGCAACTTCCTCTTCTAGGACTTCTAGGAGACCAAATTGACCTATCTTCTTCCAAATTCCATTCTTTCCTTGATACTTGGGAACTTCGGCCTTGATGTTGCAAAAATCCTAGCTTGCCTTCACAAGTGAGAGAGAGAGAGAGGGTCAAAAGCCAAAAAACTGTCTTTCTTCTTCCTTCTAGTCCTTCGCTTTCCTTCTTCTTTTCCTTTGCTTGATGATGAGTGAATGAGTAAGTGAGTCCATAGGAGGTCGAATGCTCTCTTATATATAGGCTTCCAAGGTGGACGACATGCCCTAATTAGGTCAACTTCTCCACTGCCAAGCCGACTTGCTCTTGGAGGGGTAATTTGACTTTTTTGACTCAAAAATAATTATTTTGAAATTTTACAAGATGCCCAATGGGGTCTTTTACATATGACAGTGACTCTTTGACTTCTTGACTCAATGACAAGACCTAGAAGCACTCAATGGGTTCTTTGACCTAAAAATAAATTGATCTTGAGCATGAAACCCCTGCTACAAAAATAATAATAATAATAATAATTTTTGTTTTTGTTTTACAATATACAAGAATCAACACTCCCACTTAACTAGGGAGGTATTCATAATGGTACATGGACATTCTCATACTGAACAGATCTCATAAGAAGAGTCGAATTGGTAAGCCATCTCACAAACTAGTTTTTCAACTTATCTCATTGCATCTCATCATACCAACCAACAGTCACATAGCAACAACTTGACTAACATCTCTATCTCTCCACAAGATTAGAGCACAATGCTGGCGAGACAATGACTTATAGACATCATCATCATTATCTCTCAAGGCACATACCCCATCCGGATGTTCACAAGGTATGTCCTTCTAGGACCATTCCTGTCTTGGATTAACACATCCTCCGGGAATTTCCTATTTGACTACTCTTACCTATTGGATACCCTACCTCATCCTCAAAGAGTATCAGAAACCAGATGCTTACCCAATCCTCTATTCTTTCTTCACAAAGTGAAAACAAGAACAATGTGTCTATCTCTCCCTCTCAACTAGGGAGGAGACATCTACCAAGCCAAGCTTGTTTCTCAAATACACAACCTTCTTATTAGGAAGAGGCTTTGTCAAGATATCAGCTACCTGCTCATCAGTGGAGATATCTTGTAGTTGCAACATGCCATCTTGCACCAATTTTTGTATGTAATCATACTTGTTGTTTATGTGCTTCGTCTTTCCATAGAATACAGGGTCTTCAAACAACCTTATGTAACTGGTGTTGTCACAACATATAACTGTAGGTTCCATTGGTCCTTCAAAAAAATCATATAACAGTTTCCTCAACCAGACAGCTTCTCTCCTAACTTCACATGCTACAATGTATTCAACTTCAACACTACTCAAAGCAATTGATTCTTGCTTTCTACTCAACCATGAGATCATAGAGGATCCCAAGCTAAAACATCCTCCGATAGTGCTTCTTCCATCTGTCTTACTACCACCCCAATCAGAATCTGTATATTCTATCAATTGGATATCATTGTTTGTATCATACTTCAGCCAATAATGTATTGTTCCTTGCAAATATCTAAGTATATGTTTGGTTTTTATCCAGTGGTCATGCCTAGGCTCTATCTGAAACTAACTGAGAATATTCACTGCAAAGAAAATGTTTGGTCGAGTGTTCACAAGATACATCAGAGAGCCAACCAATTTTCTATACCTTGTAGGATCCACAGGGCTTGAATCGGAACTTCTTAACCTCCTCAAATTTGTGATCATGGGGATTATCATAGGTTTGCAGTCCATCATGCCAAACCTTCGTAGTATCTTAATTACATAGTTTCCTTGACCTCGATATATTTCACCAGGTTTTTGCCAAACTTCCAACCACAAGTAATAGTACATCAACCCTAGATCCTTCATATCAAATTTTGTTGCCAATTGTTTCTTGCATTCTTGAATATGACCTTCCACACCTGTTATGAGAAGATCATCCACATCTAGAAGAATGATATTGGTTCATCCTTCACTACTTTGATATAAAGATTTGGATCAACATAACTCTTTGAAAAGCCCATCTTTGTAGATATGTCTCCATCCCAACATACCAGCCCTTGCTTAAGGCCATAAAGTGCCTTCTTCAACCTGCAAACGTGATTTTCTTTATTATGTACTTCAAATCCCAAGGGTTTTTCAATATACACTTCTTCATCAATGGTAGCATTCAGGAATGTTGTTTTGACATCCATTTGATGGGTGTTCCATCCATAGTTGTCGCCATAGAGACCAGCGATTTTATAGATGTGTATCTAGTTGTAGGTGCAAATGTCTCTTCATAATCGATGCCTTCTTGTTGAGAGAAACCCCTACCCACAAACCTTGCTTTGTACATGTCAATGCCTCCATCTGTTGCATGCATAATTTTGTAGAGCCATTTGGAAGTTACCACAGATTTGTTATTCGGCCTAAGAACGATTTAACAAACTCCATGTTTCATTATAGATTGATATTCTTCATTCATAGTATCTTTCCATTCTTGATGATTGACAGCTTCTTCAATTAACTTTGTCATATAGGTTGCATACCCCGAACACCTTTTAGGCTTCTTGCTTTCCCTGAATGTACCTTTAGCTACAGCATGTCCTTCTACTTCTTGAAGAGTAGGCTTTAACCAATTTGGTCTCTTTTGATTTTCGGGGATTATGACTTGTTGCACAGGTTCACTCGGACCTTCTTCTTCATGATTGGAATCTTCTTCTTCCCTTGGACATTCTTCAAATATAGGTAGTTCTTCATCATCAGAATCGGTCTGGAGATCTTTAGACTTCGTATATGCAATACTTTCATCAAATATCACATCTCTGCTTACTTCAATTCGCCACCCTTCCTTTATGCAGATCCTATATGCCTTTGAAGAGTAACTATAGCCAACAAATGTGCCCTTCAAGCTTATAAGATCCAATTTCTTCCTTTTATCTTTTGGAATGTGATTGTAGACAGGGCAACCAAATATTCGGAGATGATCTACACACGGTCTCTTTCCAGTAAATGCTTCTTCGAGAGTCATGTTGTCAAGTGTTCTGTGAGGACTTCGATTTTGAATATATATAGTTGTTTTGGATGCCTCACCCCACAAGAATTGAGGTAAAGCCTTGATCATGTAACATAGATCTAACACTTTCTTCAATTGTACAATTCTTCCATTCTGCTACTCCATTTTGTTATGGATTATATGGAACAATCAGCTCCCTCTTAATTTCAGCCTCCTTACAGAAAGCTATAAGTTCCTTTGATGTGTATTCTCCTCCATTATCAAATCTTAGTACCTTTATCTTTCTTTCTGTAAGATTCTCTCCTTCTGCTTTGAATTCTTGAAATTTTTCAAACACTTCATCCTTGGACTTAAGTAAAATAATCCAAGTCTTCCTTGAGTGGTCATCAACGAAAGTCACATAGTATAGATGACCTCGAAGAGATTTTGAAGACATAGGACCACAGACATCAGAGCGAATGATTTCCAGGGTTTCTTTAGATCTTGAAGCACTACTTCCAAATGGTTTCTTCACATTTTTCCCTAATGCACATCCCTTGCAAATTCCTTCATGATCCTCCTTTAGTTCAGGGATACCATTCACCATTGAGTTTAGAGTCAGTAAGATTTTGTGATGAAGGTGTCCAAACCTTCTATGCCCAATCTCACATGGACCTCAATGAGAACCAAGGCTTGAGAGAGGTGTAAGTAATCTATAGAGCCTTCCCTCACGAATCCCAATAACTTTTGCATTGTTCATGCTAGAGCCCTTATCCCATACCATAACATTTCCATCTATAAAATCAATTCTATCTCCTTATCTTCTAAACATGAAATGGAAAGTAATTTTTTCTTCAAACCTGGAATGAATAGAATGTTGTTGAAATGTATGTTTCCTCCATCTTCTAGCTCCAACGAAGTTGATCCAATTCCTCTTACTGCGTAACTCTTTTTTTCTCCAAGTTCGACTGAATAAGAAGTTTTTCCTCTTGATAGGGTAATTAGTTGTCTATGTTCACCTATCATATGTCTAGATGCTCTACTGTTAATTACCCATATATTTTCATCTTCAAAAATACCTAGAAGTGTTAAGAATAATCATTTGTCCTTTGTAGTTGGGGTCTTGGTCATATAGTTCTTGATAGATGATAGGAGATCCTTAAATGCTTTGATGCCTTGCTTGAGATGACTTGCCATCATAGAAAATTGCTTCCATGAGAAATTCAATGACTTCTTCAAGGATGTAGTGATCCTCATCATTCCCTTTGTCAACCTTAGCTTTGATACCATTTTGATAAATCAATAGGGCTACAAGCCTACAACTGAGGTGATTTCTCATAAACTTGATAACTACTTGTGATGTTCTTTTTCTCTTTCTTGATTATTAGCTTCTTCTTTTATTATTATGTTGTTCTTATCATCATATAGCTACCAAAACATGAAGATCAATAGTACATAAGGATACCAGCTATAGGTTGCTAGCCAGGCCAAAACCTCTCCTCTTGAGAGGAATTCCCCTAGATTCTTCAAATGATGAATTCCAAGAACTTTAGACAAAGACCAAAACCCTTCCAAGACCAAGTCAAACCTTCTAGAGGATGTGTTGCTTCTTAGCAAGTCAAACCGAGTCAAATATCTTCCAATTGCAGTACTTCGACCCCTAGCTTCAAATTTTCGGCCCTCACTGCAAGTCTGAAATTTTCGGCCCCTGCAACAACTGCTACTTTCGCACATATGGGAGAATTTAAGGCTTCCAAGACTTCCTCCTTCCTTTGATTGGGTTGTTTCTTCTTCTAGGACTTGTAGGAGACCAAATTGACCTATCTTCTTCCAACTTCGACCCTTTCCTTGCTACTTGGGAACTTCGGCCTTGATGTTGCAGAAATCCTAGCTTGCCTTCACACGAGTGAGAGAAAGAGAGTGCAAAAACCCAAAAACTTTGTCTTTGTTCTTCCTTCTAGTCCTTCGCTTACCTTCTTCTTCTTGTCCTTCGCTTGATGATGAGTGAATGAGTGAGTGAGACTATAGGAGGTCAAATATTCTCTTATATATAGTCTCCCAAGGAGGACGACAAGCCTTAATTAGGTCGACTTGTCCTTAGAGGGGTAATTTGACTCTTTTGACTCAAAAATAATTCTTTTGGCATGTTACAAGATGCCCAATGGGGTATTTTATATATGACAATGACTCTTTGACTTTTTGACTCAACGACAAAACCTAGAAGCACTCAATGGGTGCTTTCACCTAAAAATAATTTAACCTTGAGCATAAAACCCATGCTACAAAAATAATAATAATAATAATTTCTCTTTTTATGTTACAATATACAAGAATCAAGAGTACATATGAAGACAGAACCTAATTACATATTTCAACAGTCTAAAGGACCAAAAGTTAGGGTGTGGACACAAAAGGCAATGTTAGTCAAAGCAAGCAAATCAAACTCCTCATGGACCAAATCGAACAAATATGGACTAAGTCGAGCCTCTCTCCTAGCCACTGGTGCAACATTGAGCTTCCAAAGTGGAACGTTGAGCATGTTTGGACCATTATTCCTCATTTCTTCAACTTTTGGGGACATGGCAAAGGGAATGTTGGACTTCTTAGGGACTTGTGAGCCAAGTCAACCCCCTCAAGTGGGCAGAAAAATCATTGTAGTTGTAACATTTTATTAAAAATATTACATAGTCTCCAGCATGTGAATCACAAGTAAATTATTTTCCTATAGAGAGATCAAACTAGTTGTTTCCTAGCCAATAAAGAAAAATTTTAAAAGGCTAGCCCTCCTCTAGATGAAGTTGTTGTTGATTTGTGAGATCATTTGATATGATGATAAAAGAACTCATTTTTGCAAACATTTTGCGTGGGTTGATTTTTCCTACTTTGTCTTCTCTTGATTTATGTTAACAGGGCTTATAATAAAACAATCTCATAATAACTCTGATGACACAAAGATTGGAGGGATGATCCATTCAAGGGCTACATAGCATTGCAGAAAAGGTGGACTAGGCGCTAGTCTACTTCATTTTTCTTGTTGTAGGTGGAGCAGTTGGAGCAAAGGGTTGGACCAATCTTTTTAAGGGATAGGTTCAACGAAGTAAAGTGAATTCCATCACATAATCAACCCAAACATTGGAGACTCCTCACTAGAGGCCACTTCTAGTTGGATCAGAAAGTTGTAAGAGGTTTTAGACATAGGTGGGGGTGATACCCTCTCTTTGAGACAAAGCCCATCTCATTGTCTAAAGTACATTGTCGACTTGAGGACAATTCTGGTTCACAACCCAGCAATTCTGTGGTAAGTTACTATGGAAAATGGTAACTTACTTCTCAGAAACCATCTCTCATTTAAAAATCAAATTTTTTATTTTTAGTTTTAGATTAGTTTATTCACTAGCTTGGTTTTAAAAGTTTTATCATTAAATAGATAGTTTTACCCTGAGATTTTGAACAATAAAGACATATCTAGGCCAAGGATCAATAGCATTTTTTGTTAAGCTTTATTTCCAAATAATTTTCACTAGTTTACTAAGATTTGTGTTGCAGGTCTGCATTAAGACCTTGCTGTAGCAAACCCATCTTGCTGATTTTTCAAGGTTTGGGGCACATTTCATGTAACTATCTCAACTAGAACCTTGTACTTAGATTCTAAATTAATTATATTCAAATATATCTTTCATTTATAAGTGTAAAAACAATATTTTCGGTCTACATAGTAAAACAGTGTGACAGCAATAATTAACTCCTGCTCCACCCCAAGACCCCATAGAAATGCACTGATCTTTATTGGTTGGGTGAAGAATTCAAAGCGAATCCTGCCATAGCCTTTTAGGAAAAAGTTGGGCTTAAAGAATGGGGATTTGGACCAACGACAGAGGGCCCTCATCCTGTGTGTGCCGATCATAGCAGGTTGCACAGACCTTGGCAACCCTGCTAGTTTGATCGGTAATAAGAGGTCCTTGGTTAGTATTCACTCCCTCAATTTAGCCTTACTATCATTTCATTAAGAGTCTAGTACTCTTTGGGTAGACTCAAAGGGTATGTTTAGCTTTAATACACGTGCTTCTGAGAAAATACTACTTATATTATACAGAAAATAAATATGTACAGATAGAATATTGCAGCTTTGAAACACTTGAATAATAAATTATTTATGAATGTTATAATTATGGATGTAGTCTTCACATGTGGTCGTAGCACACTCATTGTATCATTAATGTATTTGTGTAATCATTGCTTAGGCCACCCTTCAATCATTTATTATCATTTATTCTAATATTCAGGACTGCCTAAGGCCGAGTTAGTCAAGCTGGAGTTGTGTATAAATACACAACTCTCATTTGTACATCATCTTGTGATCTTCATCTCTCTAATAAACTGTTTTATGCCTAAGGCCACCTACACCTTTGACGTTCTCCTGTGATTGCCTTTCTATGAGGAATGAAAAGACTTCTGATATCCTAATTTTCTTCCTCTTTCTTATATTTACAAACCAAGATACAGATGGCGCAATGCTTCAATTTCAAAGACCATCATTACAGCAGGCAAGAACTTTGGGGGTCCACAAGCTTGAAATGAATACAGAGTGGGATAGAAGAGGAATAGGACCCTATTCAGATTGCCACTGCCCCAAGAGATAACTGGACTGTACCTCCATTTCTTGATCTATATGCTAAATTTCTGTTCTTGATCTTCATGATGCTGAGCTTGAAGTCCCTTTAATAAATGTTATGCACAGTAAAGGAATAGACTTTTCTGCCCCAAGAGATAAATGGACTGTCCCTCCATTTCTTGATCTATATGCTAAATTTCTGTTCTTGATCTTCATGATGCCCGGGCTTGTAGTCCCTTTAATAAATGTTATGCACAATTGAGGATTAGACTTTTCTGACTTGGAATTCATTAGTGGAATGGCCTGTATAGTGGCCAGAAACATTTTTATGCAAGACAATAGCAGTTAAACCAATTTCCATCCAACACAGGGGTGGATAGAACACTGCACTAGTAGTCCTTCAAAATCAAAAAAATGCTTTAAATTGTTTCAATGGTACAAACAAAGAATCATTGATCAGTGAAAATATTTCAGCTAAGACACCTCTAACATAGGTCACCTGCTGGCTGAGGCTACATGAACAGAAAAGCTGGAAACTTTGCGCTTTCGAATTCCAACTTCAAGTGCTCCTTGAGTGCTGGCTTGAAATGATGAAGATAGTCTTTCACCTGTGATGGGCCAACCAACCAGACAATTAATAAGCAACTAATCCTTTATATTTTTTTGACCAAGAAATAACAAATGTTGCTTGCAGAAGATGCAAACAAAAAGAAAATAAGTGTTGGCATAAAATTAAGCAAAAAGCTAACTATGAAATCTAAATCATGATAATTCTTCACAAAGCTCAAGGTATCTTAAATGGCTCTTCAACATCCCCCATATTTCTGTAATGGCGAAGTTATTTCTATTATTCTCTTTTACCTTTAAAGGTGTATTTACTTTCTTTTCTGAATCAAAGGGCGTGATGCAAGGAAGGAAGCCATACAAAAGTAGCTGCACAGCATCATTGAGTTGTGCATACTTTATAGAAATTCAGACTCATAATCCAAGTAAACATAAATTCCAAACAGAGAATTTTACCCCAATAAGGATGCCAATTGAATTTCGTGTTCAGTTGATTGAGTCCATTCGTTCAAATTGAAACAAAACTATTTTTCAAAACACTATTGTCTAGTAACATGCATAAACCAAAAAGGGAAGATGTAAGTCCATCGTCTCACTTTTCCTTCTCATATCATAGATGACAAATAAGTTAACTGTTATTCAATCCATCCTCTACCTTATCCCTTTTTGTTTCTTGTTTCAACTTTATACTTAATCAGAATGTAATATCACTTCAATATAAACATGCATTGAGAAAAGTACAAACCTATAGAGTTAAATTATATGAAAAAGAAAGATCGAAATCAGTAACACCCAGATATGACAAGCAAAAGAATAAGTCAAGGGAAGCAAAAGAGTGTAAACTGAGAAAAAAGGAGTAATCTTGATAACAATCCAAATGCAAAAGTTACATTTGGTCTGGTTGTCGTAAAATAAATCAATCGTCCAACAAGTTGACAATAAAACAACTCATTCACTACTTCAAAATTATCATCTTTCAAAGTTTTTAAATTTACCTCCATTGGAGTTTTTCTTGAATTACAATCTTCCATTCTGAATTTTTCCAAAAATTCTGAAGCATACTTTATCTCTGAAATAAAAATACTGAGTGGTTGTTGCCTATTGCCACCAAATCTAGCAGGCCTTGGAAAGGGGTGTTAGTTTGTGTAGCTCGGGCAATTGTTATAGTTTCAAGAGCTGTCATTGAGGCTAAGAGAACAAGAGGATTAATTATCTCCAAGCCCAGTTTATTTAATAAAGGGAAAATGAGTTAATTAATCAGTATTAACTGAGGCAAGTCGATTCTCTCTAGTGAATTTTAGAAAAGTGACTTGATGAGGTCAAAATGATCTTAGCCATCGATTGTGATTAGATCGTGGCCATTGATTTGTCAACGAGAGATGATAAGAGGAAATCGATGGGGCTATTGAAGATCACTATTCAGGCTGAAGTGATGCGCAGTGATAGCGTGGGAGACACCAGCAGTAAGATTTCAATAGGAGAAACTAAGGAGAGATTTTCCGAAGGAAATTTTTCGCAGTGATTCCAGTATTCTGAGAGACAGAAGGATGCCAAATTATTTTGCAAGGGGAGGCCGAATTAGCCAATGCAAGTTGTCAATTTACTAGTGTGATTTGTCGGAGGATCAATTGTGTTGCCATTTGCGAGAGTGATTTACTTAAGGCAATGCGAGTAGGTCGAGCGAATTATTGGAGGCAAAAAAACTTGCAGGATTGATTTTCCAGAGGCAAAGCAAGTTGTCAGAAAGGCCAGTGCATTTTTGGAAGAAAGTGTGAAATTGAATTACTAGTTGGAGGCCGATTTGATTTGCAAAGGTTCGATTTGGTCATTGGAAGTGAAGAAAATAATTTGTCGGTGCTTTACCAATATCAGGCAAGCAGCTTATGTATACTCTCAATTTGTTGAAGAATTAATAATATAAACCCTCATCTATAGAACTTGTTTTCCCCACTCTAGGGTTTGTCTAGGGACAATTTGTCCTAAAATCTCAGTGTCTATTTTATGTGTGGTGTTTTCTCAGTTCCTGTGGTTTATTTATTGGTGAAAATTGCAATTGTGTCTTTATTCAGTATTTGTAGTAAATTAATTTGTTGGGACAAATAATCTAAAAGAAAAGAGAATAATAACTAGATTAACTACAATATAATTTTCACATGGTATCAAAGTGGATTTGAGGCAAAGTAGATTATTTGTGAAGCTCAACACAAGGTAAAAGAAGAGGAAACCAAGGGTTTAGAACCCAATTCAATCTCTTTAGATTTACTTGGGGTTTGTTTATCTTCTAAGGGTTTTTTATATGGCTTTAGTTGGATTGAGGGGTCAAGATAGATTGGATAGTGCATCTAACTTTGGTGCAGGAAACCACACCCAAACTCATAGATAATCCTCTCTATATCGGCTCTCTTGCCTCTTCATCCTTGTTGCCTCAAACGCTATTCATTTCAGAGCTTGCCTTGATGTTGAATGCACTTAGGATCTCTCCAATAGCCTCAACAAGCCCTCTTATTTATACACTTCTCAAGGGATCCAATGAATTCTCTCCATGAGCTTGTACAATTGTCATTAGGCCTCTAAACACTAGGCCGACTTGACCAACACATGCAAACCCAACCATGACTTTCAAAAATTAATATCTCACCAACCACAACTCGGAATTGGAGGATTTTCAATGTGTCAGATTCATCTCGACGTGCACTATCATCCTCATCCATCACATGTTGAAATATTGTCATGGTTTTGGCCCAACAACTTTGGGTGCGAGACCCCAAGCTTGGGTTTCAAGCCCACAAGGCCACTTGTGGAGCTCCTTCCTCCAAACCCTCGATCCTCAAGGCTTGGAGTACCTCCCAAGCTAACAAAAATCAACACTCCCTCTTAGCAAGGGAGGTACTTCCAAGACTAGGAAGTAAACATCATCATCCGGTGACACTAGCCCATCTGGCATCCATCACTGCAGCATACTCTATAAAATGAACCCTGCAATCTCAGTAGTGCCTTTGCCTCATTACATTTGAACCTAAAGATCCCATACCTCCATAGGGTTGATCATGATTCTGGCTTTCCATATCGCAAAGTTAGACACATCGTCTAACCTATCATGATCTCTCAGTCTGTATGGGGCCATCTCTACTCAAACAGTCGAAACAGGTACTCTTCTCCCTTCTACTGTTGCTTCACTCAACAGAAGACTGGATCTGGGTTTCTTGGCGATAGAAACCCTCTAGAGAATTTGCTCCCTCTAACAACTGATTTCCCTCCCGAAAATCCTCTGCCAATTCTGTCGAATCAGCGCTCTACGATCAACCACCTTATCAAATCTCAGATTTCTTGGCCAGAAAATCTGCTAAGGGACTGTTTCCCCCTTACTTTGTCAACTTTGTTAGGCGTTATTCTACACCGACAGAATCGAAGCCCCACCAGCAACTTTGAAGACGGAAACTGCACTTCCAGCCACGACAACCGACACAATGTCACTCCCTCTTGGACTGCGTCACCCTCCTGGTGTTGTGTCAGCCTCTCTGTGAGCAGACTGGATCTGTGTCACTCTCCTGGTGCTACGTCAGCCTCTGCGTGAGCAGACTGGCTCTACGTCACCTTTCTGGTGCTACGTCAGCCTCTGCGTGAGCAAACTGACTCTGCGTCACCCTTGCAGGGTTTATGTTGTCCCTCTGGTGTTGCGCTACCTCCTTTCGGATCTGTGTTGCTTTAGTTGCCCTTCCTGCAGCAAAAATCTTCAGGCCCTTGTTGATGGCTTCAGCGTGATCTGCAATCGCTCTAATACCATGTGAAAAATTCTAAACACAAAAACCCTACTGCAGAATATTGATTTACTTCTCCTACTTGTTATTATACACAAGTTATTTAACTGAAATATTCAAAAATACATCAAAGTAAACACAATCTGCAGCTTACACATATACAAATCATTTACTGAAACATAGCGCACATATGACAAAGGACACAAATGACTTTTCGAACAAATGTCCCCGGAAAAACCCAATGCGGGAAAACCGGTGCAGCAGCTCTTTGAGGGTTTTATTATTAAGTAGAATCTGAATACATCTAGGGCACCAATAGTGTTTTGCCCCACAGAGAAATTTCACGACAGTAGTACCTTATCACTCGGAGACAGAAAATATGGTTGATTCAAACCCTTCGGGAATTACTGAATACGAGCCCTTTCTGGCCCACTGGAACCCTCAACGCAACTCCTCCTGCCACTGTGTCAGCCCCTCTAGCCCAGCGCAGCCTCTACGTAGCACAGGCTGCACCGGCATCACTCTGAAGGCCTTTGTGTCACCAAGAAGGGTCTGCGTGGTCTTTCCATCAGCTTGGCTGGGTTGCATCCCTCCTACTGGCCTCTGCACTGCCTGGTACGGTACTGGCTCTCTGATGTATGTATTCTCAGCCTCGAATCAGAACATCTATTGTCGATCTACCCCTCACTAACTTTGCAAGCTCACTCAAAAATTCTCAGCAAACCGCGCCCCAGAATTTCGACTTAGCTCAAGTGTCGCTACTCTGTGTGTGTTCTCCAACTGACCCCAAGCCTTCCTTTAATACTTTTCTCGTTGAGAAATTCAACGGTCGTGATCTAATCACTAATCAACGGCTAAAATTAGAGAAAGCTTGATCCACGTCACTTAGAACATTCTTACCACATGTGTAAATTAATTCACTTTAATTTTTCAATAACTTTTACACGAGGTGGAATTCCTCCAAACGATTTCTGGGTCTTGGAGATCTCATGTGTTCTAGCGCCTCCATAAAGTTTCAAAGCTAGATCATATCCGATGCTACCCAAAATCTCAACATTTCGTTGTTAAAGCTCATGTATGAAATCTAGGGTTTACATGAAATCCTAGTGGGAAGTCTAAAATGTGAATTATGAAAGTTATTAGATAGTTTTCTTTCCTTTTGACTTATTTCTAGGGATCGCTATATGACAGAACTTGTCTTTTGACATCTTGGTTGAGTTGATGTGATTAAGGGTTTGTAACAAAACCTAGGCTAAAAGTTGAAGTACTGAAGTATAGTCTCTTGTTGATTATGTTTAATGCTTCCGCTACTATAAGATTATGTTACGACTAACTTCATGCTTCTATCGATTTGGTTGTACTTGCTGTCTAAGTTGTGCAAGTACATCATACTCAAGATGGTGAAGAAGTCCGTAAGAGAAGTTGATATGATAAGCATGATAAGAAGGATGGAAGCCATGAAAGATTCTCCAATACCAAAGGAAGAAGTTGAAGTATTGAAGTAAAGTCTCTTGTTGATTATGTCTAATGCTTCCGCTACTATAAGATTATGTTATGACTAACTTCATGCTTCTATAGATTTGGTTGTACTTGCTGTCTAAGTTGTGCAGGTACATCATATTCAAGATGGTGAAGAAGTCTGTAAGAGAAGTTGACATGATAAGCATGATAAGAAGGATGGAAGCCATGAAAGATTCTCCAATACCGAAGGAAGAAGTTGCTCTCCCTAGATTAAGAGGGAGCCTAGATAGAAGAAATCTCCCTAGTTAAGGAGGGCATAACATAGCTTTAACTGGAGAATAAAGGATATGTTGTTGCATGAGTAGGAAAAAGGAATCTTCTGCCAAAAGATTCGATTGGTAGTCCTACTGAGATAAGTTGAAAAGCAACATCGAGACCCCGGAGATTTGTTTTTGATGATGCATATTTGAAAGTGTATTACTGATTGGTGTTGTGTTTGTATAGGTGAATCTCTCGAAAGTATTGATAGCATGATGGTTACCAATTAGTTTGATCAAGAGAGATTTGTTGTTGAGGCTTTGCGAGTGAAGCATTTTCTGGGAGGACATCGGGTCAACACTTTGTTTTGATGTCTGTTAGGGAGGGTGGCATCGGATGGATGCGCACCTAGATCCCTAGGTTGATGGTAAGTAAGCCTGATGGTACCTAGAGAAGCTGAAATCTTTAGTCCATCTTAGTCTCACTCGGATAGATTACCCTAGTCAAGAATCTAGTCTATGGCATTGCAGTACCTAAATTGTTGAGAGACCAATGGATAGATTGCCCCGGTCAGGAATCTAGTCCATGGCATTGCGGTGCCTAAACTTCTTCATAGATAAAGTGAGATCTTTCATGTACCTCCTTGATTATATGTAATATGAATACCTCCCTAGTGAGAAGGGGGTGTTGAATGTAACTAGGTTCGGTCTTCATAAATTGTACTTGAGTCAAAATGTAATATATATTTGTCAAAAGGAATTTATTATTATTTTAATTGACTTGTTAAAGCATGGGTTTCATGCTTGGGTCAATTGTCATACGTCAAGCCTCCATTGTAGGCTTTAGGATTGAATCAAAGTCTATTTTGTCATGTTAAACTGCTCCTCCATCAAAGTCTCCTTGATGTCAACCTCAAAAGAAATCTCCTTCAAGTTGCCTTCCCTCAAAGAACACATGGCGGCCTCACCATATATAGAGACAATTGTTCGAATAACTCATGTCGGCCTATTTACATATAGAAACAACTATATATACAAGGATGAGGTCCTCCCTCGCATTACTTCACCTTAGAATCTTAGACAAAAATTGAAGAGTTAATCACAGAGATGTTTTCGGGTAACCTCAGTGCACAACTTCGGATGAATCACAGAGATATTCTCGGCATACCTTCTGAGATAAGATGCAGATTACAATGGAGATTATAGACAGAAGTTCGGTGATATATCACAGTATGGTTTAGTGCTATTTCAAGTGAGAAGGTTCGGTGCTATCAACAGTGAAAGAGTTACGGTGCTATCAACAGTGAAAGAGTTACGGTGCTATCAACAGTGAAAGAGTTTTGATGCTACCACAGTGTCATGCCATCACAATCATGATGTCAATACAATGCAATGATCTCGGTGCTACTACAGTCAAGGCCTATCACAGTCTCGGTGTTACCACAGTGTCATGATCTCAGTGTGACCTCAATTCAGTGGTGCTATCTCAGAGTATGAAGGAACTCAGATTGGTTGCAGAGATGATCTCTTCAAAAGGGTACAAGTGCTAAAGTTTGACATGACAAGGTTGACTTGATGGATGGAGGTATTTTTGAGTCTAAGTTGTAAGGGTCTTGGTCGTCTCATCTTGAATCTCTTGAAAGAAGAATTTTGACCGGGTTTTCCCCAAAGATTGGAGTTTTTCCCTGGCAGTGTGCCTACATCTTGTGTCCTCTTCTATTTGTTGTTTGGCATTAGTCTTGATGATAAGAAAAGACAAATCGAAAGAACACATAATAATAACGAAAACATCACAAGATAATGTCATAATAAGAGAAATTGTTTAACTTCCATCTCCTTGGATTTCTCAACACACATTGCCCTCCAACAGACCATAAATTCTCAATCCACAATCCACACCTGGTCCACTCTCACGCTACCCTCCAACAGACCACGAGAGACCTATCCTTGTTGTAGCATCTGCTCCTAGTTAGGGCATCCAAACACTAGGATCACCATTCCTCTTGGCTACCAACAGACTTCACCAACAGTCCTATCCTTGGAAACCCATCCAACTAGCATCCATCCATCACCAAGAAAGGGGTTTTGCAACCATACTTGTTGCTGCTCTCTTGCCTTGATTTGTGTGCTTCTAGAAGACTGGTCAGAACTTAGGGCACACCACCAGCCCTAACCCACTACTCCAAACTTGTGTGAACTTCTTCCAAAAGGCTGGTTCTTTTGTTGTCCAATGATAGTCACCCAAATTTGTTGCAAGTATGAAGCTCCTCCTCAACATACCCTACAGCCAACCTGCACCCAACCAGAAACATAAAACAGCCCCAAACAACACGGAAGAACCTCTATCCTTACTGCACTTAGTCCTGGGCATATGCAACCTAGAGAGAGGGCCTCAACTAGCCTTTCGGCCCTCACAAATGGTACTGCCACACAGTTGTAGCAACAGCCCTATTCTTCAGCCCTGTGACAAAGATACACTACACACAATAGCACAACAAATCACCCTTAAACATAACTCTGACCAGCGGCTCTGTCCTGCTGAAGAATTCACCCAAAGAACAAGAGAAAACCACGCCAAACTGTCCTCCTAGCCTCCACACATGAAGCATCATACTTGTGTTATCTTCTCTCAAGGAAACCACACTCAAACTCAGAGATAATCCTCTCTATATTAGATCCCTTGCCTCTTCATCCTTGTTGCCTCATACGTTGTCCATTTCAGAGCTTACCTTGATGTTGAATGCACTTAGGATCTCTCCAATAGCCTCAACGAGCCCTCTTATTTATACACTTCTCAAGGGCTCCAAAAAATTCTCTCCATGGGCTTGTACAACTGTCATTAGGCCTCTAAACACTAAGCCGACTTGACCAACACATGTGCAAACCCAACCATGACCTTCAAAAATTAATATCTCTCCAACCAAAACTCGAAATTAGAGGATATTCGATGCGTTGGATTCATCTCGACATGCACTATCATCTTCATCCATCACATGTTGAAATCTCGTCAGGGATTTGGCACAACAATTTGGGTGCGAGACCCCAAGCTTGGGTTTCAAGCCCACAAGGCCACTTGTGGAGCTCCTTCCTCCAAACACTCAATCCTCAAGGCTTGGAGTACCTCCCAAGCTAACAACAATCAAACAGCATAGTGATTTTGTTTCTTCTTGTTCTCATTATTGGGACATTAAACAGCAGAGACCCATCTTCCCACAAGCAAAGCATTTCACTTTGCTGATATCCTTCTCCTTCACCTTCTACTTCCCCTTCTCCTGGCTTGCTCCACTAGAAGACCCCTTCTAGGACTTCTTCTTCTTGCCCTTCACCGCAAGAGCAACATTCTCTTATGCTCCCCCACCACTCTTGTTGCCCGCCTCAGCACTCCTCCTAGTCTCCTCCTGGATGAAATCATCCCACATCCTCGTCCAATCTAAGAAGTGCTCTCTAGCACAAATGCCATGTATGAATCCATATCATTTATCGGTGAACCCATCTAAAGCAATCCTGACAAACTAGTCCTCTGGGATAATCTCTTCCACGGCGACCAACTCATCCTTCACCTATGAGATCCTAGTGAGGTATGAGGTCAAACTGTCAGCCTTGGTCATCTTGGTGTTTCTTAGTTTTTGCCTCAACGCCATCTTCTTGTTCTCATTAGAATTCTGGTGTAATGTGACAAGAGACTCCCGCATCTCATAGGCAAACTTCATTCCTGTCACATGAGGGAATAGATGATCTTTGATGGCATCAAGGATGATCCTCTTTGTTTTTACATTCTTCTTGTTCAACTCACTCAACTGAACAGGATCTGTAGGAGGTTGTACAGGACTCTCCACAATGTCCCATAACTCCAGCTCATCAAAAAAAAGTGCCATTCTCTCCTTCAAGGGCCAAAATTATCAGGCCCTGTCAATCTGTCCTCTACCCTAAACCCTGTTGCCACGACCTTCCGAACCAACAACTGGAGCAAATCTCTGAACTAGGAACCTTCCTCCCTCTCAACTGCTGAAGTCTTTGGGTTTCTGGCAAGGTTTTAGCAGGATTCAGTCCTGTTCATAGTTAGCAAAGGTTTAATGCTTGCTGGTCTTGTATCAGTTGTCTCAAAGATCTCTG